>SZWC01014989.1:27434-57890 GCA_023375785.1 Penium margaritaceum
GGGGGGGGGGGGGGGAGGACTATCCACACCCCCCCTCCATATCAAAAGTGTATTGGGATGGTGTCACGGAGTGTGTTGCGGATAGACATTCAAAAATACAACTTGTGTGTTTTCGATCGCTTTCGTCCATAATCAGTACTTTACAGGTCCTCGAGATGCAGTTGCGGACCCCCCCCCCAAAGAACCTTGAGTGTATCTGGGGAGTGTATCGTGTTGTGTATCGTGGAAATGCAAAGTGTTGGAACTAATGTATTCCAATGTTCCATCGCGCAACCCCCCCCCAAACACGTGAAGTGTGTTGGGGGGATGTATCGTAAAGTGTATCGTATGAGTCTATCGATAACGAACATGTGTACACTTCTTTGGTCATCACTCACAATACCAGAGTTGACAAAGTCGATACCCCTCAGATACAGACTCCGATACACCACCCCAATACACTTTCGACTTTGGTTGGGGAGGGGGGGGGGGGGGGGGGGGGGGGGAGAGGGCTATCCATACCCCCCCCCCTTCGATATCGAAAGTGTATTGGGGTGGTGTAGCAGAGAGTGTTGCGGATAGACATTGAAAAATACAACCTATGTATTGGTGATCGCCGCCTTCCTCGGTAAACGAAAGGGAACCAGCCGGGTCCCACGATCGCGGGACCCGGCAGGTGCCCAGGTGAGTAAGCCAATAAAACCCCAAACTCGTTGTCGAACTTGGAGGTTCTCCTTGGAGAACTCCCAAACCCCGTAGTTTGGTTGTTGAACTGCCCGGTTAGGGCGGGTGCCATGTGAAAACAAAGGGAACCAGCCAGTATAGCTAGGAGGGTTTCCTCGCAGTTTGTTTGTGAGACTGCTCGCGTCTGACATGGGCAACGCCAATTTCAGACGCAAGCGACCTCGCCATCGAAGTCGGCAAGGTCCTCCTTTGTGGGCGAAATCGCCCTGTACACTCGGTGTTGAGTGTATTATCTGGACCCGATTAGTCAAAGTAGGTATGCTCTGCCAACCGACAACAAAGGTCTGAATAGTACATGACAACAAATGACGGCCCAAATAGGTATGGTAACATAAACCAAGCCTAACACTATCGTACTGATCTTGATATTCGTTTTTTTTAATCCATAGTTTACGGAATCTTTGTTTTCGAGCACGGGTTTTGAGAAAACAACAATTTTAGTGGTACCTTGGAATTCGTTGAACGAAAAAGCATAATCCTCAAAATCAACGACGACCGGTCTCGACCGTCGCCGATGACCGGTTTTTGAGGTCGCGTCAGTCTGACGCAGCTTGCCTAACGTGGCAGGCAGCATCAGACTGATAGAACTGACGCGGAAACATGTTTTCCACGTCAAGACCTGAAGATATGACCGGAGGTGAAATCGCGTCAATGTTTTTTTCAAGCAATTTTTTGGATTTCGATGAAATCTGTGTACGCGAGTCAGGAAAGCAATTATTTAGGTGGTACATATAAAATTCGATGAAAAAAATTGTTGGGCCAGAAGGACCACAAAAATATTCTTAATCAAATCTCAAGATCAGTAGGGTAGTTTGGAGCAGCTGAAAATGGGTCACATTCAATAATAGTATTTCTTTCATGTGTACATTGTTCACAATGCAAAAGCATTGTTATTCCAAAATAATTTAAATGATACAAGAACTTGACGAAAGTTCAATGAAACTTCCAGGGTAATTTTCACAATTTTTTGTGTATTTAGGATGTACACGAAACTTCTATGAACCATTCCTATTAATGGCAATGAATTTCCTGGAAACATCCTCCACATATGTGCCGATTTTGTACACTAGTTCATCAGTGTGTACTTTTGGGGTGATTGACCATAAATGGAGTAGGGGTTGTGCAACCGTATCCAGCTATTGTGCAATTTTTGCACAGCTGTGCAGCTATGCTACGCAGTAGACATGTTAAGCAGCGGGTCTATTGTTGCCCACTGTTGCTTATACAGCCGGTCCACTGCTACTGTGGGCGCAACCACTGCTTCCGCGCTGCTGTAGCCGCTACAAATTGCTGTTGTTGTCTCTGTTGTCACTTTAGCACCTGTAGTTTTGCTGCTCCGCTGTTGCTGCTTCTACCACCAACTATGTGTCGATGTTGCTGCTCACCACTCTTGAAGCTAGAGCTGCTGCAAGCTATTGCTGCCGCAGGGTGCTACCACTGCTCGTAGCGGTGGCTGTGAGCTGTTGTTTCAGCTGATTCTCCTCCTTTTTTGGTGTGTACACGCTGGCAGCCAGACACGGCTGGTGCTGCTACCCGGTGGTGCTGTTGCCGCTTAGCGTGGATGCTGGAGCTTGTCACTGCCGCAACTCTCCTGCTAAGATGGTGGTGATTCCGTGGTAATGTTGCTGCTACTAAAGTCAGCTGCAACGGGTCCCAGGATACGGCGGCAACGGTGACTCTCTGAACTGCTACTGGTGATGCGCCTCTGTGGCAAAGCTCTGCAAGAGAGGTCTTGCTTCTCTGATACCATGAGAACTTACTCGTAAGCTTCCTAGCCTTGCTGCTGCTCACGTGGGTGACACTGTCCAGTCAACTTGCGCACTAGCAAGCAAGCAAGTGCAAGAAACACAAAGGGTTAGGCTAGGGAGATGCTCAAAGTCTCATAAGCTTGAATAGCTTGGTAATGCAAAGAGAGCTGACTACTGACAAGCACACAGCAGAAATACCTACCGCAATGCATACTGGGTGACGCATGCCACAGTGTCCCTTTGTTCTAAAACCGGCCCAAAGCCACTGTTTTGGCTTGAACTCCACGTACAGGAATTCAAACGTAACACCGTCTGAATGCTACGACTGGTTACACGTACAAGTACAACATCGATAGGTGAACAGATCATCCAAAACATGCAAATCGAGCTCGAGAGCTAGTATTCCAAGGAAACTCTAGCAAGTGCAGAAAAACTACAGAGCATCCCAGTAATCACCTAAAACGTAGTGGCAACTGTCTTGCAGCTGTTGGTGAGTGAAGCCACCTACTCATTGCTCCTCTGACTCTAGCTAGGTTCGCATTAGGGATTTTCAAGAGCATGGACACGGCGGAGTGGTCACACTATGCTGTAAAAATGAAAGAAAAACAACTCACATCACAAAACATCTCACAGCCTCCACCCCCACCACACCGAACGTGCAGGATGCTCTCAAAGTGGATGATCGAGCATAGCTGGGGAGACAGTGGACATGACCCTATACTTGCGCCTGATTGGCTCTTTGATGTACTTGGCTACTTCCACGCAACAAGACATTGCCTTCGTCGTCAACCTCATTCAGAGTGTCCTTGAGCAAGAACCCTTCATGCAGATGTGTAAGAGGTCTAGTACATGGTCTCCACTCCATACCTTGGACTCTACTTTCGACAACAGTGTTCCGTGGTAGTCAACGGCAACACGGCGATTGGACAAGGATCCCTGATGGGTGCTGTCAGATAGGCTACGTGTTCCTGTGGGGTGGCACCAATGTGTCGTGGTGTAGCGGCAAGGAGCGGTGTATTGCACGTAGCTCATTAGAGGCTAAGTATGTTGCACTTGGGACTAGGGTTACTGAGGCGGTGTGGCTGCAACATACGTGTTATGAGTTGCGTAAGTGTGTGCCTTGCATCGTTGTGTGTCATGACAACCTTTGTGCCCTCTCCACTGTAGAAAAATCTGGTGTGTTTCATGCATGCATGAAGCACATTGCTACAGAGCATGACTGTGTGCATGATTTTGTTGAGCGACAGGTGATCTCCGTCATCTGGATCGGCACAGACATGTAGCACGCTGACTTCATGACAAACATACTAACGTGCGGAAAGTTTATGGTGGCAATTCATTTTGTCGGGCTTCGCCCCCTGCCTGAGAGTGGCTGAGAGTGGAGGTGTGTGAGCATGAACCATTGAGCATCGCGTTGTGCACTTGTGTCAGTTGTGCACGTCTATGGACTTGCGTACCATCCGGTCATGGAGGAGTGTTGCGATGTGAGTTGATCTGTCAGTTTGTACAGCTTACTGTGACCACTCAGCCATGTCCACGCTTGTGCAAATCCTTGATGTGGACCCAGTTGGAGCCAGAGGAGCGATGCATAGGTTGCTCCACCCACCACCAGCTGCCAGATAGTTGTCACTACATCCCCGGTACTTGATGGAGTGCTACGCAGTTTTTCTGCAATCGCAAGAGTTCTCTCGGTGGATTGGCTTTTGAGCCCAATTTATTTTGAATTATCCCCTGATCAATGCCGAATGTGTATGTGACCAGTGGTAGCGTCCGGCTTGAGTTTCTGCATCTTTAGGTTCATACGTTGATGCGTTTGGATGCCTGTGCGCAGAGTTGTGGCCAAAACAGTGGTTTTTGGCTGGTTTTAGGACAAACTGAGATTGGCGCGTGCATCACCCGTTGTACGCCGCGGCAGGTATTCATGCTGTGTGCTTTTCAGTTGTCATATCTCTCTGCATTAATAAGCTATTGAAGCTTATGAGACTTTGAGCATCTGCCTAGCCTAACCCTTTCTGTTTCTTGCATATGCTTGCTTGCTAGTGCGCTAGCGGACTGGACAGTGTCACCACATGAACAGTAGCAAGACTAGGAGGCTTCCTTGTAATTTCTCACATTCATTCTTTCTAACTTCTGCCGCAACTGGCCATGAGCTCCGCAAAATCCTTGCATTATGTCATCCTTGTTGCTTATGTGTGTAACACACACAAGGGACCTCTTGACTCCACACACACACACACACACACACACACACACACACACACACACACACACACACACACACATACATACACACACACATCATCATCATTATAGGTGACTAAACTGGATTAAAGCTCTTACGTGTAATGATGATGATGTGTGTGTGTATGTATGTGTGTGTGTGTGTGTGTGTGTGTGTGTGTGTATGTGTGTGTGTGTGCGAGTGTGTGTGTGTGTGTGTGTGTGTGTGTGTGTGCTGTCTCTTATACACATCTAGATGTGTATAAGAGACAGCACACACACACACACACACACACACACACACACACACACACACACATACATACACACACACATCATCATCATTATAGGTGACTAAACTGGATTAAAGCTCTTACGTGTAATACTGTGACGTTTCATGGAGCACACAGTGGTGGGGACACTGTCAAGCTGTCTTGTGGTTGCCACATCACCACCACCAGATTCATGGAGAGCTTTAAGATAGTAATTGTATACAACTCTTCACTCTAGAATGGGACACACATTTGTGGGGGTGCATCACACATAACTTGACAGTCTCCACTGCAACCAGAAAAACTCCATTCAAAGTGGTGCATGGCAAAGTTCCCACACGAGCTGGACTACACAGCCAAAGCAATATTCCTGTGGTTGACGTCCAACGCCGTGACTTCTCCACCATGTAGGATGAAACACAGCAAACGCTCACAAAGACACAGCCATTGATGAAACTGTTACGTACCAGACGTACACGAGTCCCTAATCTTCTCAAGTGAGCATTTCTGTTACTACACAAACATTCCATCACGTCACGGGAACCGCGATACTGGGCAACGACCTCGTTCTCAGTGGATATTCTTGAACCTTCTGACAGCTTCAACCACTCTCGCGAACCTACAAACAGAAGTGTCATGATCTTTTAGTCAACTTCTCGATGCCTCTCAACAAATCTGGATTTATAAAGATGAATCGCGCATCTTCACTGTCAATTCTCGAAGACCCTCGACTTTTTGGTGGACCTTCTCAAATCTGACCACTCACGACACGACTTCGCAACCCAACGACCCCGACTATGATTCACTCGTAACTCGACACTTGATAAAATATGGTCAATCCTTTTGACGCTTACCATCGAAGTAAACTTACCGCTAATAATGAACTGCTCAAGTGTCCCAAATTCTAAATCATGTTTTGCCTTGCAACTTATACCTGTTCACCATCTACGCTCCATTCGGTATAACACTTGACATGAGAGCACAGCGGTGGTAGAGAGGCATTTGAATACATTACCCATCGGGAGGAATACCTCGTGCAAGTCTTTAGCGCATCTTTCATTCCAGCGTGGCGGAGTACACGCAGAGATTCTGCACGATTATCACCGGAGCAGACATCACCCTCGACAAACTCTGTTTTCACTAAACCAACAGCCTCAAGCGAGATATCCAGCGAGATTTTTGGCATCCAACACGATTTGCCGCGGATGACTATAGTAGCAGAAAACATCGATAGTGCCAACTATAACGCTTGGATCAAGGAATCCTACGGCTGGCAACCTCCCAACCACAGTTATCGTGGAAGTGAAACAAACCACTCGGTAGAATCCCCAACTCCGATGGAAGTGGACGCCGTCGACCAAGGAGATAGTCAAACCTACTACAACTGCGGAAACTTCGGGCACATCGCTCGCAACTGTCGAAGCAAGTAGCAGGCCAAAAAGGGGGGGAAGTCGTAGAAAATCAAGTCGAGAAACAGAAAAGGACAGGAGTAAAAGGCGCAACTATTGTCCGTGAGGAACGATCTACGCCAAACGATTGCCCATCTCAACGGCCCACATCGGCTCAGAGGGTTTTTGAGATCGCAAAGTTTGAGTAGGGGTACGAGGACGACCAACTGGCGATACTGCTAAAAGTTCAGCCTCGAGGATGTAGAAGTGGCAGAACGGTACCGGTACTATTGGATGGAGGAGCTTCACTCAGCTTCGTAAGCAAGGACATGGTTTGCAAGCTGGGTCTGAAGACCAAACCAGAGGTGTTTGAAGGGAAAACCGTCGACGAGAGACTACAGATACGGAGACTCCGAGAACCACTACAACTACAAGTGGGAGATCTACAGGATGTAACGGTCTGGAGGTCTTGTCCAATGAGCGACCACAAAATCATCCTCAAACGAGATTTCATGTACCAGCACAATCCACAGGTCGACTGGAGCAGTGGTGACGTCTATGTGGACATTGACGACACCAAACAACAACTTTTGCGTGCAAGGTAGAAGCCAACAGCGAAAGCAATAGAGGTGGGAGCAAAAGAGGAAGCCGTGAAAGCCGAAAAGCGATGATCGGTACAGCCGATACCGCTCAACATGGCCAATCGTTGTCTACAAGGAGGAGCTCGTGCATGGCTCATACATCTCAAGCCAATGGGAGAAGCGGAAGTGGCAGTAGCTGACTCATCATTAGCCTCATTAGCCTCATCAGCCTCGATGAAGTTCGCGATGGTACCCAAAGAAATCGCACCCCTCATCCAGGAGTTTGCGAACGTCTTCCCCGATGAACTCCCAAAGACTTTACCTCCTCAACGAGACATTGACCATCACATTGAATTGAAACCGGACAGAAGACCTACCATCTGAGGGGCCTATTAGATGAGCGATCGTGAGCTAACCAAGCGAAAAAAGTAACTCAACGAGGTGCTCGGTCAGGAGTTCATCCGCCCATCCACGTCACCTTGCGTCGTACCAGTGCTAATCATTAAAAAGAAAACTAGTGAAATGCGGATGTGCGTGGATTATTGGCCTTTGATCAAATACCACCATCAAGAACCACTACCCTCTCCCCAGAGCTGATGAACTTTTTGACCAACTCCGAGCAGCTCAAATTTTTAGCAAAATTGACTTACAAATTGGATATTACTAGATACGTGTGGTAGCCGCCTAAATCGAGAAGAAAACATTCCGAACTCTCTATGGGCACTTTGAATTCACGGATATGCCGTTTGGACTCACAAACGCCCCCGTAATGTTTATGGCGGCAATGAACAATATTTTCGACTGCACCTCGATGATTTTTTCGTGGAATACCTTGACTACATTTTGGTGTAGAGCCGCACCCCCGAGGAGTATGATGGAAATCTCCGAAGAGTTCTTGAAGTCTTACAAAGAGAGATGTTTTGTTGGAAAACTCTTGAAGTATGACTTCGGTCATCGTTCGATCTAGTTTTTGGGTCACGTCATTGATCATGATGGATCACCATGGATCCAAAAAAAGTGGTAGCGGTCACTGATTTGCCGACGCCGACCAACGTTTGAGAAATTAATCTATTTATTCTGCAATTACTGCCGGCAATTTGTGCGGGACGACGCGCGGGTGTCAGCGCCTCTCTCTGACCTCACTCAAAAAGAAAGTGAGTGGCGGTGGAGAGACAGAAGATAAGAAGTGTTCACCGCTTTGCGAAATGCTCTAACCTTGGCGCCAACCCTACGATTAGCCGATCCAACGGTCGACTACATCATGGCCACGGATGCATCAGACCGAGCCATTGGCGTGATTTTTCTGCAAGATCACGACAACGGCGAACAATCGGTCGCCTACATGTCTCAAAAACTGCGAGGACCAGAACTCAACTGCACGGTCTACAAAAATGAGACGTTGGTAGCCGTGCACGCATTCAAGATGTGGCGATGCTATCTGGAGTGTTGCCGATGCATCGTGCGCACCGACCACCACGCATTGAAACATTTTAAGACACAGCCGAATCTCAGCTGATGTCAAACCCGATGGATGGAATTCCTTGAGTCTGGGTTCGACGACAAAATCGAGTACCGGCCACGCAGAACTAACATGGCAGACACACTCAGTTGTTGACCAGATTGGATCACCGACGTGGCAACCCTACAACTATAGCAAGACCCCTAACTCGAGCGACTATTCACACGAGGCAATGGCCAGCGTGGCGGACATGATCAAACCAAAATCTGGTTTGACGCACCCTACTAGCTACGACACTTCACTCGTCAGGTGGTCGTTCCCTCGAACGACAAACTTCGCCAAATGCTACTCGAAGAATGCCACGACACTGGTCCTGGTGGACACTTTGGAGAGGACAAGACACTGAAGAAGCTGGCAAATAACCATTGGTGGGACAAGATGTAATCCGACTTGGCCAACTTCCGTAGAACCTGCGACACATGTCAGCGGCAAATGTATCGTCGCACGAGGCCACTCGTACTTTTGGAGTTGCTCCCTGTTCCAACGGAACCATGGACAGACATCTCCATGGACTTCGTCACCGGATTACAAGTCACATCCAAGGGGTATGACGCCGTCCTTGTGGTCGACGACAGGTTTTCTAAAAGGTCCCACTCCACCCTGACAACGACCACCGTCACCGCCGAGGGAACAGAACGGCTGTTTCTAAACAACATCGTATGGCTAAACGACGTAACGAGAACCATCACAAGCGACACAGACGGTCGATTCACCAGCCATTTTTTGTGCGAACCGAGAAATCCCTATTGCAGTAGAATTCAACTTCCAATGGCATTTCATCCCCAAACCGATGGTCAAACCGAGCGGACAAATGAGACGCTCCAACAATTCCTCCAACCACTATGCGAACCTCATGGGACGAATTGGGCACAAAAAATCCTGATCGTCGAAATCGCATATAACTCGGTAGTTTCTACAGCAATGGGTGAGACCCCATTTGGGGTGGTCTATGGCAAACTTCCCGCCACACCGGCCAGACTACAAAGCCGCAGCAACATTCCCGCGGTTGACGTACAACGCCGAAATATCACCAACATCTAGTAGGAAGCATGGCTGACTCTCACGAAGACACAAGCAGCAATGAAACAAGCAGCTGACCAACATCACAGCGACGACATCGTCATCGCTGGCGACAAAGTCCTCCTCAGCCCAGCAAAATGCAAGATCTGTGGTTCCTACTATTCGAAGCTCAAATCTCGATGGTTGGGACCGTTTAAGATGGAGCACATGGAAAAGCCTGTGGTTGCGTGACTCAAACTCCCCGACACTATGCAAGTTAATTTGGTGTTCCATGTCAGTAGAATCAAGCACTACCGAGACCCGGAGAGAAACAACCCAGTAGAGATATCCGTCATCCGCCTCCGGTTCAAGTGGATGAAGACATGGAGTACATCATGAAATACATCCTCAGCCATTGACAACAAGGCAAGACGATAGAACATCTTGTCAAGTGGCATGGCTACAACGCCACGCATAACATGTGGGAACCCTATGACAATCTCCAAGATGTCGATCACCTCATCGACGGCTACTACCGCCGTCTTCGGGCCACATGTGCACGCCTGCAGGGACATCGCAGCTAAAGGGGGGGTAATTGTTACGTACCAGACGTGCACGAGTCCCTAGTATTCTCAGGTGGACATTTCTGTTATTACAAAAACAGCCCATCGCGTCACAAGAACTGCGATATTCACTCGGACAGCCGAGGGAAAACTGGCCAACTGCACCTCTCTCCGTGGATACTCCCGAACCTTCTGACAGCTTTGACTACTCTCGCAAACCTACGGAGAGAAGTGTCATGACCTTTTAGTCAACTTCTCGAAGCCTCTCAACAAATCTGGATTTATAAAGATGCATCGCACATCTTCACCGTCGATTCTCGAAGACCCCGGACTTCTTGGTGGACCCTTTTGAATCTGACCACTCACATCGCAACTCCGCACGCGCCGCTCCAGATTTGACCCAATGACCCCAACTATGCTTCATTCGTAACTCGACACTTGTATGTACATATGTTCGACCATTTTGAAACTTGTTATCGAAGTGCACTTACCGCTAAACATTAATTGCTTTAACATCCCTAATTCTAAATCATGTTTTGCCTCACAACTTCTACCTGTTCACCATCTACCCTCCATTTTGTGTAACGGAAACGAGCAGCTGATCGGCATCGCAGCGACGACGTTTTTGTCACTAGTGAAGTTCCTCTCAGTTTGGCCAACATCAAACTCTGTGGAGCAGACTCTTCAAAGCTCAAACCCCGATGGATTGGACCTTTTGAGATGGAGAAAGTTTAAACCCCGGTGGTCGGACGACTCAAACTCCACGACACTATGCAAGTTCATTCGGTCTTCCATGTGAGTAGACTCAAGCACTACCGAGACCCGAGAGAGAAACTTCCTCAAAACAGGGAAGTGGACGAAGACACAGAGTACGTCATCGAGCACATCCTCAACCATGGACAACGTGGGAATATGGTAAAAATGTGGTGGCATTGGATTAATTACCATAAACCCATCTTTTGAGCCGCGCGCTTCCCAAATACCCACTATGTACAAAAAACGACCTGACTATTCACTGGTTTTAACTAGTGACTGCATTGTCCACAAAGTGCGAATAGAAAGTAAACGTGCATGCGGTACCCACTCTTGAGAAAATGTAACGACATTACCGGTATTCTGTGCATGATTCTGTCATGTGTGGACATTCTGGTCGGAACATTTTTACATTACACGAAGGGCGGAGTGACTATATACCCCTACTTTCAGAATGTAAGCCCCATCCGCCCCTCGGTCGGAAAGATAATCCCCATCCGTCCCTTCGTCGGAACGATAAGCCCCATCCGCCAGAACAATAAGCCCCATTCGCCCCTCTGTCCGAGCGATAAGCCTGATCCGCCCCTTTGCCAGCACGATAAGCCTCATTCGCCCCTACCCCTCAACAATAAGCCCCATGTACCCCTCGGAAATGTTGAACTCATTATGTGACAGTGTATGGTTCATTTTATGCCGAAGAAGGGTGACCTGGCATTATTATTTCACTTTTCAAATGATTTGCTTTTCATTTCATACAACCACACATCATGCATGTACTCGATTCCTACATTTCACTATGAACGTGACAGTTACATAACTTTGGTAGTTAAAAATGAGTGGTTCATCATACTTCTTGTGCTCATTCATAACATGTGTCATTTACATGGGGTTTCCGTCATTCCACAAACCGCATGTGTACATGGCCTTCTTAATAGCGTATGCATTATCCTCGTCACATCGAAACACCCCCTGCACAAACCTACGGTGTGAGCTGGCATAGTTCATGCACTGGCATCCAAACGTGTTCCCGAGCCCAAGACATGTCTAGCCAGCTCAGCAAGTGGTAAGCGAGCCAATTAGAGTGCGCCGTTCCATGCTACGACAGGTGTCCGTGTTACAACTTCCGCGGCACCCCATGAAGAGCTGCTGTTCACATGTTGTTGTCACGTCTTTTCAGCTGCTGGTCACCATGGGCATGCTAGAGAGTACCAAAAAGCATGGTGTAATACTCGTAGCTCTCGGACGACACAGACATGCACTATAGTAGCAGACTATGTGCAGGAAGGAACATATTGGCGGACAGTGCCCTCATCGTATGTGTCAACCTAACCTCCGATGGTCCGCCAGGAGCACGCGATGTTCCGGCAGGGTGCCTCAAAGATTGATCCAGTGTCATTCAGTCTCGCACGGTCGTCGTTGATGCCATCACTGCTTCCTCCAACCATGTTGCTTCTACAGCTAGCTCCCTCGTGACTCCGGGATGGTGGACGACCAAGTCATTGAGCACACTAGTAAGCCTAATGTGGAGGGTAGATGGGATAAATAGCTAGTTTTTTGTGGTCTATATACCCTCTGTTTTGGATGGCTTCCCAAGACCACGCGTGGTATGTTGCCACGCAACCAAGTCTCAAAGAGAACGCTCCTCGGCCCGCACAGGGTCCAGCACCACGATGGTACCCCGATAACCCTCCTCGAAACGACCCATCAGGTGCGTTTGACGATGTCATGTTTTGGCTCACTCGGGATTGGGCAGATGACTGGTGGGCTCGGCAGTTGGACGAGGCTGACGCACTCCCACAGAACCAACTCTCGGATGAACCATCCCGTGCTCCCAAGTCCCTCGATGTCCGGAAAGCCGGACCAGTTAGGTTTAGCATGGGGCGCCGTCGCGTCCTGTCCATTCCACACGGCCACCTTGGTAATGCTCACTTTGTGTCCATGGCGATTCCTGCTTTCCTTACAAACAAGCAGACCGTGTGGATGCAAGTACAGTTTTTTAATCTCTCTGTTGCAAGTACAATATTGGAAGCCCGTTTTCTTGTCTGTCATGTTATGATATTCTATCATGGCGAGGAGACTTTGACGATGAACCATGTCACAGCCCGGAGAAACAGAAGGGGATGCCAAAGGAGCCGGCGGAGGGCATGTTCTTCGACAACATGGACGCTGCTTGGGTGTTTGTGGAGGACTATGTGTTTGAAAACCGCTTCGGTCTCAAGTGGGTGCGTAGTGAGCCTGCAAGGTTCCACTTCACGTGCACCGAGGCATAGAACAAGGGTTGTACCTGGCTCGTCTGGGCTCGTGTCACAAGTAAGTTTCGACAGGTGACCCTGTCCCACTACGTGAACGGACACAAGTGTGTCCCTACCATTGGTCGTGGCAATCCGGCGCGACAGTAGTGGTGGGTGGCCCGCAACATATCAGAGGCTCTATAGCGTGAGCCCACAGCTTCAACAGCCACCCTACGGTAGATACTCCACGAACGGAACGACATGAACATTTCGAACAACATGCTCTACGGCGCCAAGACAAGCGCCAAAGAAAACTTGATGGGCAAGAAGACCGACACGTGGAGCCTCTTTCCTTCCTACGTCAATGAGGTGTGTATAGAGTGCACTTTTAAGCTGTTGCACTTTGGTTTTGAGACATCTTTTATGTGTGTTCACATGTGTATATCCATGTGCTACGTGTAGCTAAAACGCGTGGACCCAGATACACAAGTTGTCGCGCATAAGGACAAGAACGGTGCCTTCTTGTGGACTTTTGTCGCTCGAGGTGCCACAAGAATCGGATTTCAACACAGTCACCAGATTTTGACGATGGATGCAACATTTTTCAAAAACGGGAACAGCAAGCTCTGTTGCTTGCCCAAGTTTTTATGCCAATTACCACGCAGTGCACATTCCGTGGGCACTTGCGCCAACAGAGGATGAGAAGGGGTAGAAGTTTTTTTGCGCTCAACTAGCCCTCTATAGCGTACGAGCCATTTTTAGAATTAAAAATGGCGTTTAAACATAGTTCCCGGGTTTTGGGGGCTCGAGACCAAGGTCTCGACGAGTTGAGGCCGGAAAAATAACTTCGGGCTAGAGTCTAGTTCGACTTTTGCCCGTATTCGGTCCATAGGCCGGATTTAAGGCAAGAGGAGTGCCGCGATGGAAGATCCATCGCGTCACTCCTCCTCCCCTCTAGTTGGCCGCTATGGTCCTGTTCCCACGTGGATGTGCCACGTGGAACGATAGGGTTTTAGGTTGCATGTTTAAAAAAATGCCCTACGACGACTACGTCCATTCGTGGCGCGATTCGTCTCAGCCAAAATGGCTGAGGCGACCATTCGCTCCTCCTCCTGAGACGGCTATTCTGAGGGCCTACGTTTTGGTTCTGCAACTACTCGCAAAATGGACCACTTCCGTTTCAGTGGCATCAGAGCCAGAGCTTCCGCTAAAGAAATCTCTCTACTTAAGTAAACCTACGTCCTGTCCGTCCGATCGACTGACGAGAGATGGAGGCTGTCGATTTCATTTCTCGAGCAAGATCAATGGATCGGTCGCGCACGCGCAGCCCGTCGAGCGATGAGCCGGTAGCTATCAATCCGAGCACGTCGCTCACCTGCTCACCCGATGAAAGAAAAAAAAAGAAGAAACCGAACGGCCGATTGCCGTGAGCAAACGCCGCCCGACAGGCGGCTAAGCCCTCTCTCTTGGTCACCCGTCGCCGACGGGCCGAGAGCCCGGTGTTACCGGTCTCGCTTCACCAAGGAAGGCAAGAGATGGGGAGTAGGTTCCCGCTCCCCTCCCTCACCCTTCAGGCGCCGGCTGCGCCAGAGAGGGAAGAGACGGAGAGGAGGTTGCACACCCCTCTCCCCCGCCTCTCACGCGCTGACTGCGCTAGAGAGGGAGAGAGGGAGCGGTACACCCCCTCCCTCTCCTCTCAGGCACCGACAGCGCCAGAGAGGGAGGGAGGGAGCGGTACACCTTCCTCCCTCCCCTCTCAGGCGCGGACAGTGCCAGAGAGGGAGAAGAGTGGTTATCGCTCCTCTCCCCCTCGCCCAAAGCGCCGATTGCGCCGTCGAGGAGGAGAGGGGCGAGTCCCCCTCTCCCGTTCGCCCATTGTGCTGATGGCGCCCAGGGGGAGGAGATGGGCGAGCCCCCCTCTCCCCCTCGGCCATGGCGTCAACTGCGCCGACGGGGGCGGATAGGGGGCGTTGCCCCTCCCCCCTCTTTCTCGTGGGCCGACAGCCAAGGAGGAGGAGAGGGGGCGTCTCCCACTCTCCCCTCCCTCTCTTGAAAACCGCCAGCCCGTGGGGGGGAGAAAAAGGGCGTTCCCCCTTCTCTCTCTCTCCCGCGGGCCAACGGCCAATGGGGACGGAGAGGGAGTGTCCCAATCCCCTCCCCCTCACTTGGCCGACGACCTAAGGGGGGAGGAGTTGAGTCGCCCTCCCTTCTCCCCTCTCTCAGAGGGCCGACAGCCCAAGGGGGAGGCAAGGAGGCGACCTCCCTCTCCCTCCTCCCCCCTCTCCCTCTGACTTGGGCCGACAGCCCACGGAGGACGGAGGCGAGGAAGCTTCCTCCCTCCTCCTCGCAGCCAGGGGGCATGGCCCCGCAAACGACGGGGCCAAAACGATGGGTACGGATAACCACGAACTTCCCCTTTTACCAAGCGCAAGTAGCGCAGTTGGTAGTAGTGGTGGTAGGAGGCTGCAGGGCTGGGGTTTGATTACCTTGTGTTGCACTGTGCAATAGTGTCGTGACGGGGATTTTTCTCCTAAACAACATGAACTAGGAACCCGGCTGGTTCCAAAAACTGTCAAGAATAGTTTTCATTTGTTTGGCGACCGTTTTAGGCGCCGCAAAGAGCAGTTTGAAGCTCAAACTGGGCTCAAATTTGCGTGAAATGAATGTACCCACACACACACACAAAAAAAACTCTGAGTGCCGGTAGCACTAGAGGCGATGACGATTTCCTCGGTTGAACCCGAGGTTTGGCCTTGTTGGCCGTGGGTCCACCTCAGTTAAAAGCGGCATGGAGCTCAGTCTGAGCTCTACAATGTTTTCAGAAGCTCTCAATAATTGTCCTCAAATATTTTCTTTTTCATAGGAAAATGGGGAAGACCGGCAGTTTTCCCAACATACCACCAGGTGACGCTTGCAAGATTTCAAGCATCAAACAAAAAAGGCACTTGACGTGCCACATTTTTGTTCATTTCTCATGAATCCTCAAGTTGAGGCATTCTATGTTAACCGTTTACAAAGACGTTCGAAACGGTGAAAACCTTTGTGGTCGAACCCGAGTGTTTGGTCAAGTTGACCATGGGTTTTGACGCGAAATCTAAAAGCTATAGTTGAGCTCTTCCGAAAATCAGTGGTTCTGATTTCACTTTTCTTTTCTGTTCCGAAGCACAAAAAGGAGGAAAACCAACAGTTTTCTATGTCGTGGACGGAACTCACTTGGAAAAGTTTCAATACAAGAAATTTAGCACCGACAGTGCCAGTTTTTTCTGAATTAACCTCAAAGTTTGGGGTATTACGTGAGAAAACCCGGAAGGGGTGATCGTTGAGAGCCACGACATGGCTCAACGCGGGTCGTACATGCGCTAAACAATTTTGTGTGTGCAAAAGAGCCACTACGGCACCAGGTTAGAAAACCACAACGGTGACGTACATCGAGATGAATTCTCGTTAAAAAAAAAAAGAAATGAATAAGGCACCATACCTGCTGTGACCACTCGACGACTCGCCTACTCGTCGCATCAATACGAAAAGTGCAGACAGCGCAAAACGAGTGTTGATTGCACGGTTACACAGACGTGGACCACGTCACTGACATAAGTGCCGGTTGCACTACGGGCAACAGCACAAGTGCCGGTTGCAGAAGTTTTCTCGGTGTCGAACACACCGTGAAAAAGTGCCAGTTGCACTTAAATCACGAATGCCAAAAGCATCCGTGACGCTAGAGCCGAACGCACTGCTCATGGTCTACGAAGACATGACCAAAACAAATGCGGATTCAGTATTCACATGGGTGTGAATTGCACCAAGAACGTTCTTTGAATGGATTTTGACAAAACAAGAAAGTGAGTGCCGATCGCACTCAAAACACAAACGCGATGGTGGACATCCACGCGTGATAGTCCATTGACAAGTGCCGGTTGCACTTGGAACATGACCAACATGGAAAAGGCAATCGTAGCATTCACGCAAGTACCAAACGCACGATTCCCATGAGCGTTGAATCTATGACCAACGAGTGTGGCGGTAAAACTGTGTGCCGAATGCACCGTTGTCATAAACGCCGATTGCACGATTGACAAGAACTGTGGGTTGCACTTTTCTTATGGGTGCCGATTGCACCACTGATACGAGTGTCGAACGCACTATGGCCATGAGCTCTGGTTGGACTAGCCCCGCTAGTGTTGATGGTACAACACTTGTTACAAGCTGCCGATTGCACCGAAAACATGGGTACTGATCGCATCCCGTTGTATCAACTAGCAAAAACTAGGCAACCATTGACTCTTCATGCTAGCTTGTGATAGACCACCAGACAAAAGCATACCGTCTATGCGCGGAGTGGTTCTATGTGCAAGAGCATCAAGCGTGTTTGTCAAAGCGCCGAAACTACGTCGTTTAGCATGGTCATACTGTCGAATCCTTCAAATGGACAACCGACAGGTATGGCTAGAAACAATCACAGACAACTGTGGTGATCAGAGGTATGCCCGGACGGCGTAACAAAACCACAACGATCTCGGTCGCCACCGACAGTTACGACCATTCACCCTGCCAATTGCAGTTTGGGAAGGTACTTCCAAAGAAGTACGAACCAAATTTCATCGGATGGATCACGTATGACGAGGACGATTTCCTCAAAATTTGACCATGTTAAAGGTGGACGAACTCCTCCCTCTCCATGATGGAACACGCTACAAAAGCCCAGTCGGTTGAGCACAAATTCCAAAATATGCACGGCTTGCATTACCGCAAGGGGTCGGCGCACATAATCAAGCACCAGAGACAACCCACTTTTCAATACGTGCACGACACGCACAAAAACCTAATTCACTAAGCGTTGGTGCGTCGATCACGACACTCAATTATGGATAAGTTAGACAGTTGAATGATCACAACAGTTTTGTGACATTTGAACAAGCTGACAATATCAGTTGATGTCTTGGATAAAAATGGCGACACCATTTCACCGAACAAGTAGTTTGGTGGGTACAGGACATGTGCCACGACAGTCGCACGTCCCATTTCGCTACAATGTTCAAAGATGAATGTGATCATTTAATGACTGTGTCCGTGTCATGACTATGTCATGAGATGTGACCTGGCCTGTTAGCACGCCGACTTTAATCCTCGATGATTGCCATCGTGCTGCCTGTACACAGTGTGTACTGGATGCATCAGTACCTTTTGGAGGTTTTCTGCATCATCAGTCATGGCCGATGCAAACATCGGTCCGTGATGGAACGTGTCAAGGATGATATGCTTGAATAAAGTTCCAATGGCGAAACCATTAACACCCTCTCACTCGGTGAGTGATGGATTCAAATCGGGGTGCCCAACAGGTACCGTTAATAAAAAGGTACATGAGTGTACTCACAACCCTGTTCAGGAGATAATGATTATTGTCAATGGAGGTTGTATTTGCGCCAGAGAGGGGCAGAGACTCTTCGATGGGTCCTCCACGATTTGAGACGCCGCAGTGCGGTGGTCAAGGATCGCAAGAGTCAATTCTGGCGTATGACAAGATTGACCAAATGTCAAAAGTGAACAAACTTGAAGGCGACACCTTCAGTCTATCATCACTAGGTGAGTGAACATGTCATAGACATTGATAGACAAAAATACATGAACCGACGTTGATGACATAAATTCATCCACAGTTTGGTGAAAATCCATTTCAGAGAAAATGAGCGACACCATTTTCTACCTAATGGCGCTCAAGAGAACTATGATGGTCTCATAGAATTGGTACAAACCAACTACGACGTAGTGGGGATCATGTCAAGGTCTAGGTTTTGTGATCAAAGCTTATGACCGTGGAGACGATCTATAAGCCGACAACTTTATGCTAACAGTGTGTTCGCACCTACATCTTGGTGGTCTGACCGACCACACGAGTCATAATCAACACAAAGGTAAAATGATGACCAGTGTGTCAAAAATTTTGATGTGAAGGGACTCTTCAAGATGGACCTTGAGAAACAGTATTTGTTATCAGATTCTTTTGATGTTCTGAGGAACGTCTCAAAGTTGAGGCCATCGTGACACAGTACACTAGTTGTGTACGGCACGCTCTTCAAACGTAATGCAGATGGATTCCGTTCATACCAAGGCATGGTGTAGCACCAGCTATCCAATTTGTTGGAACAAAATCAATCTCCGAGAGAGATCATGATGACTACGGTGTAGTTGAACCATGCTTCACTGACCTGAAAGGTCATGGTGAAGCGACTCAAGCCCCTTGCTTTCGGGGATGGTTCAATTGAAGTACATTGCCGAACGCAAGTACAATACAATTTTGGATATCGCTGCGGTGGTATCCACAATGGTGGATGTTTGCCGGGATGTCTTCAATGAGGGCGATCCCCTCCACGAGTGCCTCGGGTGAGGCATATGGAAAACACTCCATTGAATGGAAGTACCGAATGTACATAGTATAAGACATTGAAGCAACACGGATTGTTGTAACGTGGCGAACATAATCCATTGACGGGATCTTGAATGGAACCCTTGCACGCGATTATGTTATCGCAAAAAAAATCAGGAACTAGTTGTTCCAGGATCACCGGATGTGATTAAGAGGTGTTCGATCACAATCACATGGAACTGACACTCGAAANGACTCAAGCCCCTTGGTTTCGGGGATGGTTCAATTGAAGTACATTGCCGAACGCAAGTACAATACAATTTTGGATATCGCTGCGGTGGTATCCACAATGGTGGATGTTTGCCGGGATGTCTTCAATGAGGGCGATCCCCTCCACGAGTGCCTCGGGTGAGGCATATGGAAAATACTCCATTGAATGTAAGTACCGAATGTACATGATATAAGACATTGAAGCAACACGGATTGTTGTAACTTGGTGAACATAATGCATTGACGGGATCTTGAATGGAACCCTTGCACGCGATTATGTTATCGCAAAACAATTCAGGAACTAGTTGTTCCAGGATCACCGGATGTGATTCGGAGGTGTTCGATCACAATCACATGGAACTGACACTCGAAAGGTGTTCTTCCAACTTGTATCGAGATGATGGTGATCATGGTACACCCGTTTGGTGAATACCGTACGATGAACACTTTGTCTGTGGATGGAATCCATGGTTGTTGAGATTGGTTATCTCAGTTGACCTAGTTCAAAAGCGGGGTGCTTTTGACGGGGACGTGAGTGGCAGCCTACGGTACCCATTTCAGACAGAAATGAGGGGATGATGGTTGAGACCAAGATCATCTAGGTCGGAGAATTGTCGTGTCTAGTGATGGACTTTGACGGAAAATGCGCATGCCAGACGACCAATGCCGCCTCCTTCAAAGATGAGTGCAATCTATGAACAAAAAAACAAGTGTGCTCAGCAACCATGTCTTAGGATCTTGGTTCCCCCCACCCTCAGAAAAAGCTAGCATGCGAGTTGCATGGGCTTAGTGGAGCTTGGTTGAGTTCAGCCAACCAACCCACAGGTGCTGAAAGAGGTCTAGTAGACCTACACGTGGTCATGAACACGTGGTTACAAACCAAGAGGACAGATGTCCAGATCTCGGATTGTACTTATTGACAATGTTGCAGGGAGGTACCACCTTGGCAACAACCCCTTGGAAGAGATCATGTCCCAACGATATGGGAAGTGTTGTGTGGACCTAGACAGTTTTCGCGGGGACGCCCGGTTGATTGGTTGCAGGGACGCTCCTTGCAAAGGGGGAGGAGGCGTCACCACAGCCGTTTCCTGAACACATACCACACAGAATGTGGGAAAACTTATTCCATGTACCCTCTTACAAACTGGCAAGACATTGTTGACAATGCACGTCCCAAAAGGCATCGACCATGCCACCGCTGCACACGTGTGATGATTCTTCGGTGAAGACTCACCAACACTTGTGAAGAACGTATAAGGATTATATGTGTGTCATCTTGGTAAGAGCCAAGGATCACGCGATCAACACTGGATGTTGTACGCTAATGACCATAATCACAGAAACTGCAAGTGTGTGGTTGATTGTGCGTGAACGTGACGCAACCGTGTTGCGTATGACAAGAGTTCATATGTGTGATCTTGTTAACGAATCTTGTTGCATGGTTTGCATCATGAAGTACGCAATGATCAAACCTCCGTGAGCAAAGACGAACCGGGACGGTTCGAAGAAAAGGGGGAGGAATGTAGCGTACGAGCCATTTTTAGAATTAAAAATGGCGTTTAAACATAGTTCCCGGGTTTTGGGGGCTCAAGACCGATGTCTCGACGAGTTGAGGCCCAAAAAATAATCTCGGGCTAGAGTCTAGTTCCACTTTTGCCCGTATTTGGTCCATAGGCCGGATTTAAGGCAAGAGGAGTGCCGCGATGGAAGATCCATCACGTCACTCCTTCTCCCCTCTAGTTGGCCGCTAGAGTCTTGTTCCCACGTGGATGTGCCACGTGGAACGATAGGGTTTTTGGTTGCATGTTTACAAAAATGCCCTATGAAGACTACGTCCACTCGTGGAGCGATTCGTCTCACCCAAAATGGCTGAGGCGACCACTCGCTCCTCCTCCTGAGACGACTATTCTGAGGGCCTACATTTTGGTTATGCAATTACTCGCAAAACGGACCACTTCCGTTTCACCCTCACTTATCCCACTCCTACGCAATTTGGCACTTGCATCATCACGGATAGAGAGAAGGGCTTGGAGAAAGCGCTACAGAAGTACCTGAGTGGTGCTACACACACCTAGTGCGCGTGGCACTTGCGCGAGAATGTCCGCACTTTGTATGGGAAGAAGGCCACACACTGGGCATGGAAGTGTGCGCATGCGCTCAATGTCAAGAAATGGGAGAAGGCTACCACCCACCTGCCCCAAGTGAGTGGCTTTGCGTATGCATACATGTTTAGAAGGCAAGGGGAGGAGGGGAGTGTGGTGAGAGGGGGTACCTCTGGAGACGTGGACTCACCTCCACTACCCTCTAGGCAGAGGAGGCCACACAACCTCCAACTCAACAGAGAGCTAGAATGCGGGCATCGCAACACACTGTAAGCTCTATCCGTACTACTGTTTTGTCAACATCTACCCGTTTTTGCAGCGCATGTTCTGTGCTTGGCCTGCCCAGGTTGAAGGTGTGCAGACCTTGGCCCCTGTCGAAGCCGACCGGCTGCTCCACTGTCTTGTAGTGGCATGTGAGCACACCGTGACGGAGGAGGGCTTCAACACGGCAACAGCGGAGGGCCCAATAAACAATCCGCATCAGGTTGATTTGCTCGAGAAGACTTGCAGCTCTGGCCGGTGGAAGGAGGTTGGACTGCCTTTTCAGCATGCATGCGCTTTTTTTTCAGACCAAGCGCATCAACGCAGAGGACTTGGCTGACCCTAGACTCACCCGCATGGC
This sequence comes from Penium margaritaceum, assembly GCA_023375785.1. Classification (NCBI taxonomy): domain Eukaryota; kingdom Viridiplantae; phylum Streptophyta; class Zygnematophyceae; order Desmidiales; family Peniaceae; genus Penium; species Penium margaritaceum. The sequence continues at coordinate 49,787 of SZWC01014989.1, forward strand.
GTTCCGTCTGGCATACAACAACACCCTCCCCTCTCCAGTGGTGAAGAACATATGGCCAGTCGAACCCCTGTGGCTGAACCTAGGACCTAGGCGTGGGAAGGGCCGCCCACGCAGCGCACGGAATGACCATGAGACCTTGCCCAAAAGAACTTCATTTGCCCACGGTGTGGGAAAAAGGGGCATACCAAGACACGTTGCTCCAAGCCCTGTACAGGCTGCAACAAGGGGGTATGATGGACGTCTAGAGGCAGCTGCAGCAACCTTGGAGGCACGTGCAAATGCCTCCATGAGTGTGGATGCTCCACTTGCAGCGTATGCCAATGGTGACGTGGAGTATGACCCCGAGGCTCCGCCTAGGGATGACGAGGATGATGAGGATGATGGTGCTAAAAGTGATGACTCTGGTGCATACTCCCCTCATGTTGGTGATGATGGTGAGACGGTGACGCAATATGAGCACACCCATCAGTTGGATGAGGAGGAGAGGGAGTGGCAGGAGACGAATGAGGAAGAGCCAGAGGAGGCAGGGTGAGGTGAGTGTGTATTCGGTTTGTCGCTGTGCCTTCCGTTAGAGAAATTTCATGTAGCAGACCTCCTATGATTTGCATCACTAATGCTAGGATTTGTTCATGTGCAGGATGATCTATGCTGGAAACTGGAGATTGAACAAACCATTCAGTCAGGCGGTTCACAGTTCATTATGAATGGGGGGTTTCAGGTTAGGCAGAGGGTTAGGGTTAGGCTGAGGCACATTAGTTCATTGCATGTGGGAGGGGGGGGCAGTGGTGTGCATGTTTCAAGAAGCAGGCATGGCGGCCAACTTTCAGGTAGCGAGTCAGAGCTATTCTACGATGCTGAACACTGTCAGCTGTGGGAGGAGTTGTTTCTCGTGTGTGACATTGTTCACTTTCTCGGAGGGTTGAGTCGTGAACTATTCGAGGAGATCACGTATCCCACCTTCAGTATGTGTAGTGTTTAGTTATTGACGTTTGCATAATGGAGTTTTCCCAAGCCTGTTTCCCTTTCCACATTACGTCCTTTCTCTTGCCATGATGATTAACAACTACTGCCAAACAAAGGTTCATTACAGTAAGTAATGTTGAATAAGAACACAGTACAACCTTGTTGACTGTTCCTTATGTTGACAGTTATGTCTGACTTTGTATACCACAACAAATAGCAGATGTACTTGTTATCCGATCTGAAGGAAAAGTTCCACAATCCACTTCATGAAACAACAGATGGGGCTATCTGTTACAGCCTCTAGAACCACCCATAGCCAACTAAAAACACGATGACATGCACTCACAATTGTTGTCGTTGCTATGTTGGTCATTACTTTGTCCACGAGTACTTTGAAAAAGGAGACATTCAGTTGTTTTAATGGGGTCTTTAATCACAATGAGGGTGACATACTCGTCATTTTACGTGAGAGTAGTTGAGCCCAAAATGCCCGACAAATGGAAGCAGTTTTGCCCATGTAGTGTCATGTTTTAGCTGCTACATCGGCCATTACTTTGTCCACAAATACCTCCAGTGGACATACTCTAAAAGCCGTGGACTGTTTTGCGACTAACTACAGAACCAAAACGTAGGCCCTCAGAATAGTCGTCTCCGGAGGAGTGAGCGAATGGTCGCCTCAGCCATTTTGGCTGAGACGAACCGCGCCACAAATGGACGTGGTTGTCATAGGGCATTTTTGTAAACATGCAACCTAAACCCCTATCGTTCCACGTGGCACATCCACGTGGGAATAGGACCCTAGCGACCAACTAGAGGGGAGGAGGAGTGACGCGATGGATCTTCCATCGCGGCACTCCTCTTGCCATAAATCCGGCCTATGGACCCAATACGGGCTAGAGTCGAACTAGACTCTAGCCCGAGATTATTTTTCGGGCCTCAACTCGTCGAGACATCGGTCTCGAGCCCCTGAAACCCGGGAACTATTTTTAAACGCCATTTTCAATTCTAAAAATGGCTCGTACGCTACATTCCTCCCCTTTGCTTCGAACCGTCCCGGTTCGTCTTTGCTCACGGATGTTTGATCATTGCGTACTTCATGATGCAAACCATGCAACAAGATGCGTTAACAAGATCGCACGTGTGAACTCTTGTCATCCGCAACACGGTTGCGTCACGTTCACGCACAATCAACCACACACTTGCGGTTTTTGTGATTATGGTCATTAGCGTACAACATCCAGTGTTGATCGCATGATCCTTGGCCCTTACCAAGACGACACACGTATAATCCTTATACGTTCTTCACAAGTGTTGGTGAGTCTTCACCGAAGACTCATCACACCTGTGTAGCGGTGGCATGGTCGATGCCTTTTGGGACGTACATTGTCAACAATGTCTTGCCAATTTGGAAGAGGGTACATGGAATAAACTTTCCCACAATCCGTGTGGTACCTGTTCAGCAAACGGTTGTGGTGATGCCTCCTCCCCCTTTGCAAGGAGCGTCCCTGCGACCAATTAACCGGGCGTCCCCGCGAAAACCGTCTAGGTCCACACAACACTTCCCATGTCGTTGGGACATGATCTCTTCCAAAGGGTTGTTGCCAAGGTGGTACCTCCCTGCAACATTGTCAATAAGTGCAATCCGAGATCTGGACATCAGTCCTCTCGGTTTGTAACCACGTGTTCATGACCACGTGTAGGTCTACTAGACCTCTTTCAGCACCTGTGGGTTGGTTGGCTGAACTCAACCAAGCTCCACTAAGCCCATGCAACTCGCATGCTAGCTTTTTCTTAGGGTTGGGAGGCACCAAGATCCTAAGACATGGTTGCTGAGCACACTTGTTTTTTCGTTCAAAGATTGCACTCATCTTTGAAGGAGGCGGCATTGGNGGGTTGTTGCCAAGGTGGTACCTCCCTGCAACATTGTCAATAAGTGCAATCCGAGATCTGGACATCAGTCCTCTCGGTTTGTAACCACATGTTCATGACCACGTGTAGGTCTACTAGACCTCTTTCAGCACCTGTGGATTGGTTGGCTGAACTCAACCAAGCTCCACTAATCCCATGCAACTCGCATGCTAGCTTTTTCTTAGGGTTGGGAGGCACCAAGATCCTAAGACATGGTTGCTGAGCGCACATGTTTTTTCGTTCAAAGATTGCACTCATCTTTGAAGGAGGCGGCATTGGTCGTCTGGCATGCGCATTTTCCGTCAAAGTCCATCACTAGACACGACAATTCTCTGACCTAGATGATCTTGGTCTCAACCATCATCCCCTCATTTCTGTCTGAAATGGGTACCGTAGGCTGCCACTCACGTCCCCGTCAAAAGCACCCCGCTTTTGAACTAGGTCGACTGAGATAACCAATCTCAACAACCATGGATTCCATCCACAGACAAGTGTTCATCGTACGGTATTCACCAAACGGGTGTACCATGATCACCATCATCTCGATACAAGTTGGAAGAACACCTTTCGAGTGTCAGTTCCATGTGATTGTGATCGAACACCTCTTAATCACATCCGGTGATCCTGGAACAACTAGTTCCTGATTTTTTTTGCGATAACATAATCGCGTGCAAGGGTTCCATTCAAGATCCCGTCAATGGATTATGTTCGCCACGTTACAACAATCCGTGTTGCTTCAATGTCTTATACTATGTACATTCGGTACTTCCATTCAATGGAGTGTTTTCCATATGCCTCACCCGAGGCACTCGTGGAGGGGATCGCCCTCATTGAAGACATCCCGGCAAACATCCACCATTGTGGATACCACCGCAGCGATATCCAAAATTGTATTGTACTTGCGTTCGGCAATGTACTTCAATTGAACCATCCCTGAAAGCAAGGGGCTTGAGTCGCTTCACCATGACCTTTCAGGTCAGTGAAGCATGGTTCGACTACACCGTAGTCATCATGATCTCTCTCGGAGATTGGTTTTGTTCCAACAAATTGGATAGCTGGTGCTACACCATGCCTTGGTATGAACGGAATCCATCTGCATTACGTTTGAAGAGCGTGACGTACACAACTAGTGTACTGTGTCACGATGGCCTCAACTTTGAGACGTTCCTCAGAACATCAAAAGAATCTTATGACAAATATTGTTTCTCAAGGTCCATCTTGAAGAGTCCCTTCACATCAACATTTTTTACACACTGGTCATCATTTAACCTTTGTATTGATTATGATTCGTGTGGTCGGTCGGACCACCAAGATGTAGGTGCGAACACACTGTTAGCATAAAGTTGTCGGCTTATAGATCGTCTCCACGGTCATAAGCTTTGATCACAAAACCTAGACCTTGACATGATCCCCACTACGTCGTAGTTGGTTTGTAGCAATTCTATGAGACCATCATAGTTCTCTTGAGCGCCATAATGTAGAAAATGGTATCGCTCATTTTCTCTGAAATGGATTTTCACCAAACTGTGGATGAATTTATGTCATCAACGTCGGTTCATGTATTTTTGTCTATCAATGTCTATGACATGTTCACTCACCTAGTGATGATAGACTGAAGGTGTCGCCTTCAAGTTTGTTCACTTTTGACATTCGGTCAATCTTGTCATACGCCAGAATAGACTCTTGCGATCCTTGACCACCGCACTGCGGCGTCTCAAATCGTGGAGGACCCATCGAAGAGTCTCTGCCCCTCTCGGGCGCAAATACAACCTCCATTGACAATAATCATTGTCTCCTGAACAGGGTTGTGAGTACACTCATGTACCTTTTTATTGTCGGTAACGACTGGGCATCCCGATTTGAATCCATCACTCACCGAGTGAGAGGGTGTTAATGGTTTTGCCATTGGAACTTTATTCAAGCGTATCATCCTTGACACGTTCCATCACAGAATGATATTTGCATCGGCCATGACTGATGATGCAGAGAACCTCCAAAAGGTATTGATGTATCCAGTACACACTGTGTACAGGCAGCACGATGGCAATCCTCGAGGATTAAAGTCGGCGTGCTAACAGGCCAGGTCACATCTCATGACATAGTCATGACACGGACATAGTCATGAAATGATCACATTCGCCTTTGAACATTGTAGCGCAATGGGACGTGCGACTGTCGTGGCACACGTCCTGCACCCACCAACCTACTTGTTCGGTGAAATGGTGTCACCATTTTTATCCAAGACATCAACTGATATCGTCAGCTTGTTCAAACGTCACAAAACCGTTGTCATCATTCGACTGTCTAACTTATCCATAATTGAGTGTCGTGATGGACGCATCAACACTTAGTGAATTTGTTTTTGTGCATGTCGTGCACGTATTGAAAAGTGGGTTGTCTCTGGTGCTTGATCATGTGCGCTGACCCCTTGCGGTAATACAAGCCGTGCATATTTTGGAATTGGTGCTCAACCGACTGGGCTTTTGTAGCGCATTCCATCATGGAGAGGGAGGAGTTCGTCCACCTTTAGCATGGTCAAATTTTGAGGAAAGCGTCCTTGTCATACGTGATCCATCCGATAAAATTTGGCTCGTACTTCTTTGGAAGTACCTTCTGAAACTGCAAGCGGCAGGGTGAATGGTCGTCACATTCGGTGGCAAACGAGATCGTTGTGCTTTTGTTACACCGTTCGGGCATACCTCTGATCACCACAGTTGACTGCGATTGTTTCTAGCCATACCTGTCGGTTCTCCATTTGAAGGATTCGACAGTATGACCATCCTCGACTTCGTCGAGATGATTTGCAAACGCCAAACGACGTGGTTTTGGCGCTTTGAAAAACGCGCTTGATGCTCTTGCCCATAGAACCACTCCGCGCATAGATGGTATGCTTTTGTCTGGTGGTCTATTGCAAGCTAGCAGGATGAGTCAACGGCTGCCTAGTTTTTGCTAGTTGATACAACGGGGTGCGATCAGTACCCAAGTTATCGGTGCAATCGGCAGCTTGTAACAAGTGTTGTACCATCAACACTAGCGTGGCTAGTCCAACCGGAGCTCATGGCCATAGTGCGTTCGGCACTCGCATCAGTGGTGCATTCGGCACCCATGACAAAAGTGCAACCGGCATCTTTTGTCAATCACGCAATCAGCGTCCACGACAATGGTGCATTTGGCACTCGTGTCGATTTAACCGACGCACCCGTCAGCTATGCATTCAACGCGCATTGGGATTGTGCGTTCGACACTCGCGTGAATGCTACAATTGCATCTACCATGTTGGTCATGCTCCCAGTGCAACCGGCACTTNGTTCAGTGCTTTCATCATTCTTCATCAAGAATTCTTCCCGATGCACCTCACCATTGTGGTTTTACAACCTGGTGCACGTTGTAGTCGTCGTTTTGTGTAAACAAAACTGTTTAGCGCATGTACAACCTGTATTGAGCCATGTCGGGCTATAAACGGTCACCCTTCCGGGTTTCCTCACGAACTACTCCAAGCTTGGAGGTTAATTCAGGAAAATTTAGGCACAATCGGTGCTCAATTTTTTGCACTAGAATATTTCCAAGTGAGTTCCGTCCAGGTCGTGGAAAACTGTCGGTTTTCCTCCTTTTTGTGCTTCGGAATGGAAAAGAAAAAAAAATCAGGACTGCTGATTTTTTTGGGAGATCTCAAGTAGAGCTCTTGAATTTTTGCGTCAAAACCCATGGTCAACTTGACCAAACACTCGGGTTTGACCACAAACGTTTCCACCGTTTCAAACGTCTTTGTAAACGGTTAACATATAATTCCTCAACTTGAGGATCTATGAAACTGTCCAAGTTATGGCACTTCAAGTACCTTTTTTTTTTTTTTTGATGCTTGGAATCTTTCAAGCGTCACCCGGTGGTATGTTAGGAAAACTGTCGGTCTTCCCTGTTTCCCATGAACGGGAAAATATTGAAGAAGAATGATTGAGAAACTTCTCAATACATTTTAGAGCCTAGAATGAGCTCCATGCCGCTTTTTACAGCGATGAACCCACGGCCAACAAGGTTAGACCCCGGGTCCAACCGAGGAAATCGTCCTCGCCTCTAGTGCTAATGGCACTTAGAGATTTTTAACCTTTTTGAAAAGGTTATTTCTGTTTGACCTAAATATGGAGCTCGGTTTGAGCTTCAAATAGGTTTGTACGGCGTGCAAAACAGATGCCAAACGAAGCAATAGTCCTTCTTTTCATGAGGAACCAACCGGGTCCAGAACAGGAGGTTTCTCGGGAGAAAATGCAAGCCACGTCGTTCAAACCCGCACCTCCAACACGTCGTTCACTCACACTACCAGCTGCGCCACTCACGCACGCTGACACGTGAAGCATTAAGCAAAATATTAGCGTGTCAGGGGCCATTCCCTCCGCCGGAGGGGGGGGAGGAAGGACAAAGGTTCCTGTCCAACTTCCTCCTTGGGCCGTGGCCCATGTGAGGGGAGGAATGGGGAGCTCGTCCCGTCGCCTCCCCCTTGGGCTGCACGGCTCACGTGGGGGGATGAAGAGAGGGACACCTCTCCTCTCCCCCCCCTGGGGCCGTCAGCCCACGTGAGAGCGAAAGGGGCGGTGGAGAGGGGAGGTCGTCTCCTCTCCTCCCTCTTCTCGAGGGGGGAGAGGGGAGATCGCCCCCACTCCTCCCCCTTGGGCCGTCGGCCCCTGTTAGAGGGAAAGAGAGGGGGGGATCACCCTCTCCCCTCCCCCTTGGCGTCTACGCGCCGTCGGCGCCGTCGGCGCCTTGGACGAGGGGGAGAGGGGGTGGGTGTCGCCCCTCTCCTCCCCCTCGGCTCCGTCGGCGCCGTGAACGAGGGGAGAGGGGCGTCTCCCCCTTCTCCTCCCCCTCGGAGCAGCCGGCACCGTGAACGAGGGGAGAGGGGCGTCTCCCCCTTCTCCTCCCCCTCAGCGCAGTTGGTGCTGTGTACGAGGGGAGAGGGGCGTCTCCCCCTTCTCCTCCCCCTCGGCGCAGCCAGCGCCGTGAACGAGGGGGGAGGGGCTTCTGTCCCTCTTCCCTTGGACCCTCGGCCCGTCTAAGATGGGGGTGGGAGAGAGAATGCTCCCTCTTCTCCCCCCTTGGGCCGTCGGCCCACTATAGGGGGGGGGATGAGGGCGTCTCTTCCTCTCCTCCTCCTTGGCCATTGGCCCGCGTGAGAGGGAGGGGAGGGGAGAGCGCCCCCTCTGCTCCCCATTGGGCTGTCTGCCAGCAGAGGGGGGGGGGG
>SZWC01014991.1:38300-71788 GCA_023375785.1 Penium margaritaceum
TGTGTGTGTGTGTGTGTGTGTGTGTGTGTGTGTGCATCCACTAGGTCCGTGGCACTTTTTAGGTTGGCCAGACCTCAGTTGTCATTCCTCTTTGCATATTTCAACTTTTGCAGCTTCTGACACTTGTGTTTGTGTCCCTAGCCAACCCCTTGCTGTTCTCACCACCACCTGTGTGTGCTAGTGAGTTAGCTAGCTGGCTTGTGTTGCCACGCTAGCGACAGCAGTGTTAGGAGCTGTCTGTCACCTAGGAGGACAAAATTAGGGCCTGTCCTAGCTACGCCCTACATTTAGGGCACATGGTGGATGTAACTAAGGTGCAAATAGGGGTTCACTATGTTGTAACTAAGGCGTACCTAGGATACACGAAGGGTGTAAGAAGGGCAAAGCTTGGGTGCAACTAGGAAAGAACTAGGACACAACTAGTGTGCAACTAGGGTGGAACTACGGTGAACTAGGGCAAAACAAGGGCACAAATAGGGGGGCAAGAAGGGTGCTGGAATGATGTTTCGACGTGGCTTGACCACGACCTAAAGCTCTTTTGGGCAACAATCCGAGATGAAGCGTGTGCTTTCTGGTCACCACACGCGATGTGAGCGCAATTCTGACAGAATTCAGCAACATCCAAAGTTCAAAGAGTTGGGAATGAACTTTGGCAAAGTTCCAGTGCTATTCCAACGCACCAAACCGCGCGCAGTTCAGACCGAGGTAGCACCCGTTACGCGACTCAAAGTAAATCATTGGGTTTCTGTCCCTGACACAAAATCAGCGTGGACCGGCGTCCGAAGTGCCCTGGACCCTGATAAAGTACCAGGCCGCCATTCCAAAGTGCACATGGCTCCAATGAACCATGGGATATTGCTGGTAGCATCTCCCAAGGGGTGCCTCGGCCATGGTGTGCGTGGTGGGAGTCAAACTGGTCACAGAAGGATCGATTTTCCGGCCAATACCAAGTCTGCTATCCAAACCCGGATGGACAGCGCCATCTCCCAACTTTAACGGACAATAACTTCTTTGATTGTTAACCGATCGATGTGATTCAACTTGCAGCTCGTCCAGCGTGTCTAGTTTCTGAAATATCTGTCCATGCATGCAAACGTGCACTAAGCAAGGATCCAAAGCCATCAACCTGAAAGCAATATATACAACAATTTTCCCCTTGCACGTGCCATGCTGGATGCCTCCCTGCTCACTCCTGCTCATCTTCCATTGTGCTATCAAGCCCATCATAGCATGTAGTCTCAAGGCCTGCCATGTTGATAACATTTCGGTCTTTGGGCTGCACTTTAGTCAAGCAACCCGCAAGCATGTGTGTCGTACTACAATTTTGTGGCACAACCTGTCCCCTTTGGACCATGTCACACGCATAATGGTAGTGTATGTCAATGTGTTTTGTCCTCCTGTATTGTTCCAGGTTGTTGATTAGTGAGATGGAGCCGATGGTATCCTCCTGTACCATAATAGGCTCTTGTTGCTGAGAACCAAGCTCATTGAAGAGCTTCCAAAGCCATACCTCCTCTTTGACCGCCTCGGCTAGTGCGATGGACTCCACTTCCACTGTGAAGGTGGTGATGCAGTCCTTCTTTCTGCTGCACCAAGAGACCACTGCACCTACGAGGAAGAATACGTAACCGGAGGTGGACTTCCACCTTTCCACATCTTCGGCGTAGTCTACATCCGTGTAGCAGATCAATGGCAAGGGGTTGGTTCTCCCCTTGCCGTTGAACCTCATGTACGCATGACGCGTTGTCTTCAAGTAGCGAAGGATGCGCTTTACCGTCTTCAAGTGTACTGGCCCTGAATCAGCCACGTGTCTGCTCACTTGGCCCACCATGTAGGCTATGTCCAGTCAAGGCGCCACCATGGCGCACATGCGATTGTCCACCGTAGAGTGGTACGGCACCGCCGCCATGTTCTACCGTTCTTCTTTTGGTTGCAGCAACATTGATGCACTTAGGTCACAGGCTGTAGAGATCGGACTGCCAACAGGTTTGCAGTCCTCCATGATATACTGCCTCAGCACTTCAGCCACGTACTTGGCCTGCCCCAGCTCCAGTGTGCGCACCCTCCGGTTCCGCATTATGCTCGCCCCAAGGTAGTTCTCCATCTTCCCCATGTCAGACATCTGAAATCCGCTGCCCAGCTTCTTCTTTAGTTGCTATATATCCGACAAATCAAAGGAAGACAAGATTAGGTCATCCACATAGAGTGCGACGATATGATGAAGCTCGTTGTTGTGTCGCACATACACACTTTTATCAGATTCACAGCGCTTGAAGCTAAGCTCTGCCATGTAGCTGTGCATGTACTGGTACATGCACTAAGGCTATTGTTTTAGCCCGTACAAGGACTTGCGTATCCTGCACACCTTGCCCTCTGACGCATCCACTCCCTCCGACACCTCCATGAGATATCCTCGTCAATAATTCCATTGAGGAACATTGTTTTTTTGTCCATTTGCTACAGCTTCATGTCCTTGGCAGCCGACACTGCGAGGATCGTCTGGACATTAGTGAACATCCCATTATAGTGCTCGTCCTTGCGTTGTGCAAACCCTTTCACCAACAGCCGCTCCTTGAACTTCCCCACTTTACCCTCCTTGGTGTACATTGTTTTGAAGACCCACTTAGAGCCAATGACCTCGGCATCTTTCCAGTCCATGAGGTCCCAAGTGTCATTCTCGGCAAAGGACGCCAACTCCGACTTGATTGCCGCATCCCAGTACTCCGTTTCAGGCCGTGCCAGTGTCTCTTGTATTTTTTTCCGGCTCTGCTGTGGCTGCCATCATACACCACACCATGCTGATCCAGCTGCCCGTTACTGTGTTGTACCATTTTTTCTACATTTTGCTGCCTTTGGCTGCGACGCAGTGATTTTGGTGACATTGGCAGCTGATGTTACTACCACTCCACGGCAGCCCCGTTCACGTCCTCAGCCTCCTCTGCTTTGGCTGTTGCGTCCTGTGCCCAAGTCACTCCTGCATTTACACCATTGCTATGCTGCACCCCAGCACCGTCACACACTAATGATGGGTCACTAACATCAGCTCCTCCTCATGGGTGAGGAACAGGAACCGCTCCCCGCTTTGGAGAGTCCACCACGCCGATGTCATGATTGCTGTTGCTGAAGTTCTGCTGCTCGTTGAACTCAATCTCATGGCTGATGAAGACATCCTCCATGCTCACTTCGTAGAGCTGGTACGCCTTGTGTGCACTCTTGTAGCCAAGGAAGAGGCATGGCTTGACGCACGGGTCAAGTGTTTCGTCGGCCCGTTGTGCCACCTACACCATTGCGTGTGTCTTGCACCCAAACACCTTCAGGTGTGCCACACTCGGCTTGCGCCTGCTCTATACCTAGTGCGGCATCTTCCCGCCACCCTTCCACTTCAGCACCACCATCAGGGTCAGATTGATGGTGTAGCTTGACATACATAACGCTTTCGCCTAGAAGCTCTGCAACAATCCCGCATCCACGAGCATCGCCCACACCATGTACAACAGTGTCTGGTTTGTCGCTCTGCCACACCACTAGATTGTGGTGTCTAGGGAATCGTGCGCTCCCATTTGATGCCCTGCTGCTTCAGCCAACCACTACAACCCACGTACTCTCAGTTGTTGTTGCTGCGTAGTGCTCTGACTTTGCAGTCTGCCTCTCCACTGCGGCGATGTAAACCTGCAGCCGGTTCAGCACCTTGCCTTTCTGTTGCATAAAATACACGTAATTTTTCCTGCTTCATTCATCAATGAAGGTGACAAAGTGACGTGCACAACCTTTCAATGGTGTTTTGAATGATCCACACACATCACTCTGCACAATATCCAGCAGGTCCTGGGCACGACCCATGTTCTCGTTGAACGGCTTGCACCTTGTCTTGTCCAAAATGAAAGGCTTGCCCTTCTTGTGTGCTACTGCATCTGCTGTTGCATCTTCTGCACCGGTGATGTCGAGGCCGTAGACCATGTTGCGTTTTTCCATCTCCTTCATGACTGCGGACAACGATTGCCCTATCTGCGGGTGCTAGAGCTCCATATCAGCTCCTTCTCCTTTGGCCAAGTGAACAGTGCATTCTTGCAATTATTCTACGTCTGTTTCTGCAGGGATAACCTTCGTCTCCACGATGTAGAGACCAACCTCGTGTTTTGCCTCCAACACCACTTAACCACTGCCATCCATGCGCACCATTGCGCCTTTCCTACAGAGGAGAACCTCATATCCCTTGTCCGGCAACCGATTAATGCTTGGAATGTGAGGCAGGTCGGGGACATGCTGAACATAACGGATGACACGCGACATCTCTTAAACGTTCACCTCCACCTCTACCTCGTCTCCTTGGCCAACCGTCGGCTTGACATTATCGTTGGTGACCACCATCGACTTGGTGATGGTGGTCGCCAACGATAATGTCCTAACCCACCATCTCAAATTGGGTGTGCTCCTTGGCACCAGAATTTGTGCACCACCTATTGGTCCCTTTGAGATTGTGATTTTTGGTGTCGTTTAGGAACTCCATCTTGCCTTTAGCATCCTTGCCATTGGCTTTTGCCTCCTCCAGGCACTCCAAGGCCCAATAATCCTCCTTGCCGCAATTGTACCAAACACCTTTCTTAACTTCCTTCTTGTCGCCACCCTTTCCGCCACCTCCCTTGCCACCACTGCCACCACCACTCGTTTTGGTGACTAGAGCCAATGAGGACAATGCGGCCTTGCCACCACCGCAACTCTGTGTCTCATCATGGATGTACTCAGCAAATGCGCCATAGGTGAGTCTTTCTTCTGCCCATCCTCCGAGGACTATTATGAGAGGGCTCCAACTGTCAGGTAGATCCATAAGAAGAGCCATCGCCTGGATTTGAGAGTCAATTCTCCACTCTAAATCATTGTATTGAGAGGCGAGCGAATCAATCTACTACATGGCGGCGAGGATGTCCTTGCCCTCCTCGATACTCACTGTTATGAGCAACGTCATCACGAAGATCCAGTTCATGAGCGACATCGAATGGATGGTACAAAGCTCTTTTCTGCGCCCCAGCTGCTGACGTGCAGCCTTGGAAGAAGCCTTACTGAGCATCATGAGTGCCTCTGTATTTTCTTTGCAAAGGCATGCTTCTCCTCTTTTGTAGCTTTTTTTGTACAAGCAACTCCGTGCTCTTTATCAGTTCAAGTATCTCCTTATGCGCTAGGTGGATATCAAAATGCCACATCCATAGCACACAGCAAGGGCCACCCACATACTTTTGGATCAGTTGCATCTCCATCCTCAACGCCAAGATCCGCTTCTGCTACACGGGTCATCAGACGTGGACAGCGAGGTCGTCCAAAGTACTCCTCTTGTCCGTTGGGGTATCCATGGACCCATAACCCTTTGTTGGAATAATATTCCATCATGGACTGACCACGTATTAAGGTTCATAGCTCTTATGGGCAACAATCTGAGATGAATTGTTTGCTTTCTGGTTGCCACAAACTATGTGAGCAGAGTTCTGAAGGAATTCAGCAAAATCCAAAGTTTTAAGAGCTGGGGATGGATTTTGGTTGATTATTTCGACAAAGAACATCTGAGATAAAAACAACTTTTCTCGTTACAAGCCTTCTGAAGCATCAAACTCAACATGATTTGGACCACCATAGCGCCCGTTATGCAATTCGGAGTGCATCGTTGGATTCCTGTCCTTAACACAGCACCAGCGTGAGTGACGGGCGTCTGAAGCGCCGTTGACCGCAATGAAGCACCAGGCCACCATTCCGAATCGCACATGGATTCAATGAACCATGGGACATTGCCACTAGCATCTCCCAAGGGACGCCTTGGCCATGTTGTACGTGGTGGGAGTCGAACTGGTCACCGCCGGGTCAATTTTCTGGACGGTACCAAGTCTGCCATCCAAACCAGGATGGCCACCACCACCTCCCGACTTTGACGAACCAAAACTCCCTCAAATCTTAAATGATAGGTGCAATTCAACTTGCAGCTGTCCCATCATGTCCTTTAGTTTCTAAAAGATCCATCCATGCATGCAAACATACACTCGGCAAGGATACAAATCCGCTGACCTGAAAACGACGACTCCAGGCTATGGCACCAGGAAATGCACAACAAGTGGCGCGACTAGGGAACACATGGGAAGTAACTAGGCGCAACTAGGACACAATGTTGGCGTAGTAAGGGTGCAACAAGGGTGCATCTAGGAAGTAACCAGGTCACAACTAGGACACAATATGGGCGCAAGATGGACACAACTAGGACGCAACTTGGACGCACCTAGGGTGCATTTAGGGCATACTTATGGTAAAACTAGGGCATAAGAAGGGTGCAATCAGGAAATGATTTGTGCACAACTGGAATGCAATTAGGCAGCAAATAGGGTGCAAGAAGGGCACAATTAGGGTACAACTGAGGCGCTATGACACAACTTGGGTGCAACTTGGACGTAATTGGGGTGTAACTTGGGTGCACGTATATTGCAAGTAGGATAAAGGAAGGGCACAACTAGGGTATAACTACTGAACAACTAAGATGTAACTAGATGGAAATTTGGGCGTAGCTAGGATGCAAGAAGGGCGTAACTAGGACGGAACTAGGGTGCCACTGTGGCACAACTAGGGTCCAAGAAGGACGTAACTAGGGTGTAACTACGGTGTCACTAGGGCACAACTGGAATGCAAGAAGGGTACAAGTGAGTGTTAAATAGGGCATAACTAAGGCACAACTAGGGCACAAGTAGGAAACAACAAGTGCAAAACTAGGGGGTAACTAGGGCATAACTGGAGGACAACTAGGGCGAAAGTAGGGTGCAACTAGGGGGTAAACATGCAAACTAGGATGAAACTAGAGCGTAACTAGTGCCCAAGAAGGGTGCAACTGGGATGCAACTAGGGTGTAACTAGGGCGTAACGAGGGACCAAGAAGAGCACAAGTAGGGTGCAACAAGGGCATAACTAGGAGAAAACTAGGGTGTAACTATGGTGAACTATGGTGCAACTAGAGCGCCACTAAGGCACAAGAACGGCGCGATTAGGATAAGGATAGAGCACAACTAGGTTACAACTATTGTGTAAGAAGGGCACAAATAGGACGTGACTAGTGCGTGATTAGGGCGCAGCTAGATTAATATTATGGTGAACTAGGAAGGAACTATGGTGCAACTATGGCACAACTAGGACGCAAGAAGTGTGCAACTAGGGTGTAACTAGGGTGCAACTAGGGCGAAACAAGGATGGAACTAGGGGGTAACCAGGGCGCAGCTAGGGTGTAACTAGGGAATGAATAGGGTGTAATAAAGGTGTAACTAGGGTGCAAGTATTGCATAACTTGAAGGAACTATGGTGCAACTAGGGTGCAAGAAAGGCACAACTAGGCCATTACTAGGAAACAACTAGGGAAAAACTAGAACGCAAGAAGGGTGCAACCTTGGCGTAAGTAGGGTGCATTTGTGTGCAAATACAATGCAAATAGGGTACAAGAAGGGTGCAACTAGGGCACAACTAAGGCCTAACTAGGGTGTAACTAGAGCACAAAAAAGGAACAAATAGGGCATAACTATGGCCTAACAAGAGTGCAACAAGGGTGTATCTAGGGTGCAAGAAGGGTGCAACTAGGACGCAATTTGGGTGCCACTAGGGTGTACCTATGGCCCAACTAGGGCGCAACTAGGGAGAACCAAGGGCGTAACAATGGTGAACTAGGGTACAACTAAGGAAAAACAAGGGCATAAGAAGGCCGTAACTATTGCGCAACTAGGACCCAACTAGGACGCAAAAAGGATCTACATAGGACACAACGAGGACGTAAGTAGGACACAACTAGGGTGTAACTAGAGCAAATAAGTAGGGTGCAAGTAGGGTGTAATTAGGGCGTAAAGGATGCAAGAAGGGTGTAACTAGGCCACGACTTGGATGCAACTAGGGCACAAAGAACACAACTAGGGCGCAACTATGGCATGTCTATGGTGAACTAGGCTGCAACAAGGGCTCAAATAGGGGGCAAGAAGGGCGCATCTAGGGCACAACAAGGGTGTAACTATGGGCACAACTAGGGTAAAGGAAGAGCATAACTTGATCGCATCTAGGGTGTAAGTAAGGTGCAACTAGGCCGCAACTAGGGTGTAAGAAGGATGCAACTAGGGTACGACTAATAGCACGACTATGGTACAAAGAGGGTAAACCTAGGGTTGAAGAAGGGCTCAACTAGTGCATAACTACGGCGCAACCAGGGCACAACTAGGGCATAAAAATGGCACAACTAGGGTGCAACTAGGGCGTAACTAGGGTGCAACTAGGACACAACTAGGACGCAACTAGGGTTTAAGAAGGGTGAAACTAGGGTACAACTTCGACGTACCTAGGGTGCAAATAGGATGCAAGCAAGGCGTAACTATGGTTAACTAGAGCGCAACTAGGCCTCAATAAGGGCGCAAGAATGACACAGCTAGGGCATAACTAGGGCGCAACTAGGGCACAACTCGAAGAAAAAAAAAGGGCATAGCTAGGGAGTAACTAGGGAATGACTAAGGTGCTTGGGGTGGAACTTAGGGTGGAACTTGGGTGTAAGAAAGAAATAACTAGGTTGCAATAAGGGGACATCTAGGATGTAATCATTGTGAACTAGTGTGAAACTAGGATATATCTCGGAACAAGAAGGATGCAACAAGGCCGTAGCTAGGATACACCTAGGAAAAAACTAGGGCGCAACTAGGGAACATGATGGGTACAACAAGGATGTAACTAGGGATTCATTAGGCCACAACTAGGACCAAACTAGGACGCAAAGAGAGTGCAACTAGGGCACAACCAGGATGCAACTAAGGCACAACCAGGGTGCAACTACGGCAAAACTAGGGTGCAGGAAGGGCGTAGTCAAAACACAATTTTGGAACAACTAGGGTGGAATTAGCAAGCAACTAGGATGTAAGAAGGGCGTAACTAGGATGCAACTAGGATGCAACTAAGATGGAACTAGTGCGCAACTAGGATGTAACTAGGGTGTAACTTGGATGCAAGTACGACACAACCAGGACGCAAGAAGTGCAAAACTAGGGCGTGATGAGGACACAACTAGAGTGCAATTAGGGTACAACTAGGACATAAGAAGGGCACAACAAGGGTCCAACTAAGGTACAATCAAGGTGCAACTAGGATGCAACCATGGCATAACTAGGGCACAAGAAGGATGTAACTAGGACACAACCATCATTTCACAATGGCACAACTAGGTTGCAAGAAAGGTGTAACAAGGACGTAATGAGGAAACAATTAGGGCACAACTAGGGCGTAACCAGGGTGCAACAAGGGAGTAAATAGGGTGTAACTAGAGTGTAACTAGGACAAAATTAAGGTACAATTAGGGGGTCATTATGGAAACTAAGATGCAACTAGGGCGTAGCTAGTTCTCAAAAAGGGTGCATCTAGGACACAACTAGAGTGTAACTAGGGTGCAACTAATGAGCAAGAAGGGTGCGACTAGGGCGTAACAGGGGCGGAACAAGGGGATAACTAGGGGGAAGCTAAGACGTAACTATGAGGAACTAGGGTGCAAGTAGGGTACTACAAGGGCGTAACTGAGGTGCTAGAAGGGCACAATTCGGACACAAATGGGGAGCAACTAGGTTGTAACTAGGACGTAACTAGGATGCAAGAAGGGTGCAACTAGACACAACTAAGGTGTATTTTTCAGAAGATGTCATTGAGCAGAACAAATGATGGAAAAAGCAAGCAGAAATAGTGTAGAGGGTGGAGGCATGGGATTTTAATACAAGCAAAGAGGTCAGTGTGAGAACAGGGAGTTTTCAAATGTGACACAAGGAGCCAAAGAGGAGTCAAGGAAGATTGGTGAGGTGAGGAGAAGACAGAGGCAAGATGAGATAATGTTGATGCAAGAGAGGATGCCTTTATGTGTCAAACAGAGGTGAACAGAGGAGCGAGAGTGATGGAGTGAAGGGATGCGAGAGCAAGAGCAAAATCTTGAGATTGGATGATGAAGAATGAACGAGCAAGGAATGGCAGAACAATGACACGGTCGCAAAAAATGTGGAACCAAAGGTGAACATGATGGATACATGCAAACAGAACATGATGAAAAGGAAAAAGAAAACAACTTCTGCACTAGCCACACGTGTGATATGTATCATTCTATTAGGGGATGTCTTGATGATTGGTTTCAACGGTTGGAGGACCGGAGAGCCATTGGTCAAGGTGGTTTGGATTGAGACCTGAATCCTTCTTGAGATGTCTGTCATTTACCGAGAGTTCTGTGCAACTATTTATAGGAAGCATTATTTTACAACCCCCTTGAATCCACCACAATTTTTGATTTACCTAGTCTCTTGGATTCGATGCTGGAGACTTTTCCAGGGTGCTCGACCATACCGAGGATGATTCTGGAAGATCTCCTGCTGGTCTAGGTGAACAATGCGCTTGATGGCTTCCAGAACCCAATGATTTAAGATGTTTCCAGCTGGTGTTGGTGGTGGTGGTGCCCTTCTGTGTTTGAAGAGTAAAACCACATGTTTTCCACAGGTAAGGGGCTTGGCTATGTTTTTGAGAAAATTCCACATCCATCTAATGGTGTTGGAGGTACTAACAGGTCTTTGCTTCATTAAGGGAATTCCTCTAAGTATTTTTTGTGGAAAGACAATGCGGCTGGTTGTAAAATTATTAGTCCAAACCACATGTGTGCCTGTGAAGTACCTCTGACAATGTAAGGATGGAACACCGTGTCTGTGATGGAAAGTAGTTTGTCATAAAAGGGTCTGATAGGTGTCCATGTACCAGGGAGATGGTGGTTACGTTTCTTGTTGATCGTAGTACCTAGTCAGGAAGAATAAGATCTCCTTGTTGTGAATCAAGGTGGTTTGAAAGATAGGACATGTAAAGGAGTACAATCTACAGACATTGCTGGTACTTGAGCCTATGAGGTCGGGGATGGGGGAGGAGGAATGATGGGTCTGTTCTCGGTGCTGGGGGGTAGGTGAGAGGGACGAAGACATGTTGATTGAAAGAGGGTGCTGCCACTGCACCACTCAAAAATGATACCTCTGCCACAGTTCTTCCTTTGTGTACTATTGTGAAGATGAAGGAAGGAAAGTTTTTAGAAGGTGGTCCAGAGGAGTGACGGCTGGCCCCCCTGTTTTCTCAAGCCCGACAAGCAGGAAGGCAAGTGATGCTTAATGCCCCAGTGCTAAGATCCTTAAAGCTTGTCCTCACTTCCACCTGATGTTGTTCAGAGTAATGGTGATGGTTGATGACAGCTGACTGATAAGTGATGACGAGGACTGAGAGCTGGATGTGAAAACCTCGTGTATGAAGGATGGGTTGTCTTGGATGCAGGTTACACGTGTGTGCATTGATTGAAGAGGATGATGGGTGAGCAGAGGATGATAAAGAGGACAAAGGGACGAACCACATGTGTGGATGAGATGAGATGGCTTGGACGCAGGTCATTTCAGGAATGGAAAATTGATTGGGCAGATCCTAATGCCGAGCATAGGAGTTGATGGCAGTTAGCGATGGATGATTGAAGAGATGAATCTGGGTGCAGGGGCAAACCACGTGTGCAATTCAAATAGGGGAGTAGAATGCAACAAGGGGAAGGCAGATGCAAACACGCCGCTAGAAATCTGTTGCTGGCTTGGGTATATGTTGCTGTGAGATTGGCACTTCACACGTGCGGATCCTGGTGCTGGTTTCAAATGCATGTGATGAAATCGAATGGAAAATTTGCAGATTGATTGATGACTGGGTGCAGGGGTGGACCAAGTGCGCTGATGATGGGATGTCTTGGGCACAGATCGCTATGAGATTGGCGGATGATTGGGTGGATACAGATGGCGAGCAGAGAAGCTGATAGCGGATGACGTTGAATTGACTGATGAAGAAATGGGCGCAGGGTTGAAACCACGTGTGCTGATTGATGATGATGATGATGATGATGATGATGATGATGATGATGATGATGATGATGATGATGATGATGATGATGATGATGATGTGGCAAAAGAAGATGATGAAGACGATGATCCAGAAGTGGCAGAGAATGATGATGATGCTGAGAAGGCTGATGATGATGAGGAGGAGGATGAGAGTGGTGGCAAATGAGACTGATGGAACAGAATGAGCAGATCGAGGCTGATGAGGTAGACACGGAGGTGGAAGATGCTGTAGGAGGAAGAGCAAGTACAAGCGTTTTGAGATGGGTGAGTGGCGCAAGAGGGCAGCTCAAAAAGATGACACGACAAGGAGGTGGAGGGATTGGAGACAATGCAGATTGAGTAGAGAGGAGAAGATGCGGAAGCTGGAGGCAGGGGGTGTGTGGAAGGCGCTTTGGGAGGTGGAGACGTCGATGACAAAGTGACCTTGCCACGAGGTCATGACGTCTGGCGGGAACGGCAGATGAGAAATGAAGGACGCAAGATCTACAGAAGGCAGGGTTAGAGGAGGACAATGCAGGCAGAAGACGAGAGCGGAGAGCATGAAGGGAAGGTGGTAGGCTGCTTTGTCAAGGATGGCGGCAGAGGGTGGCTTGGATGCTGCTGTCAGCTGTTGGCGATGGATGAGGCTGGATTCTGCGACGGGTGTTTGATTAGATGCAGGGCTTTGTCACTGTGATGAGTGTCGACGAGCCTTGAGGAGCAGGGCAAAACGAGGCTGCTGACATCAGCTGCTGATGAAGCGAGAGGAAGGATAAAAGAGCTGATGAGTTAGAGATGGGACTGAAGGTGGTGAACCACCACGTATAGATGAATAGGCAGAGGGAGGAACAACGTTCCTTAGTTGATGTTCCAATTGTAGAAGTGGGCGCAGCGGAGAGGATGAAGGCGGCGGGAGCAGCGGAAAATTTGGTTGAGGAGATGCAGATAGATGAAGATAGCAACGAAGGCGATGAAGCAATGAATTGGTTAGGGAACACCAGGCAATGTTGCCTGAGGCTCTGATACCATGTCAGGAGATGTGATCGAGCAGAGTAAGTGATGGAAGAAGCAAGCACAAGCAGTGTAGAGTGCGGAAGCATGGGGGTGTGATGCATGCAAAGAGATAGGTATGAGAGCAAGGATTTAGGCGGAAATGATGCGAGGAGCCAAGGAGTAGCCGAAGAAGATTGGAGAGGCGTGGAGTAGACAGAGGCACAATGAGAGAATGTTGATGCACGAGGGGACACCTTGATATGTCAAGCAAAGCTGAGAGGAGGAGTGATAGTGAAAGAGCAAAGGGACACGAGGGCGAGGGCTTGAAGGCAAAGGATGAGCGAGCGATGGATGGCAGACCAACGACACAGCCACGATGGCCGTGGAACCAAATGTGAACGGGATGGATACAACTATTCTGCGTTATCTTTGAGGGAATGAATGTCCTCAGAATATACAGACAGAACATGAAAAAAATAGCAAAGAAACAGCTTCTTTCCTAGCTGGACGCGTGTGACAGGTGTCGCTGAATTTGGGAATGCCTCGATGGTCACTTTCAACGGTCGGATGACCGGAGTGCCGTTGGTCAAGGTGGTTCGGGTCAGGACCTGAACCTTTATGGAGACGCCTGTCATTTTCCGAGAGTTCCTTGCAACTCTTTGCTGGAGGAGTTTTTCGAAAGTAACTATGGTGGAACTAGTTCGCAACTAGGGTGCAAAAAGGTTGCAACTAGGGTATAACTAGGGTACAACTAGGACCAAAACAGGGCACAACTGAAGTGCAAGAAGGGCTTAACTAGGACGCAACTAGGGTGAAACAACTAGGACACAAGAAGGTTGGAACTAGGATGCAACTAGGGCACAATTACGGTGCAACTAGGGCGCAACCAGGGCATAACCTTAGATAACTATTGTGCAACTAGGATGCAACTAAGGTGCAAGAGGGGTGTAACCAGGGCGTAAATAGGGTGCAACTAGGGTGGAGGTATGGCGTACCAAGGGTGCAAGAATGAGAAAACTAGGGCACATTTATGGTTTAACTAATGAGAACTAGGGTACAACTAGGGCTCAAGAAGGGCTTAACTAGGCCACAACTAGGACACGATCAGGGCGCAACTAGGGCAGAACTCGGGAGCAAGAATGGCCCAAAAAGGACGCATCTACAGAGTAATCAGGGGGTAAGTAGGGTGTAACTATGGTGAGCTAGGGGACAACTAGGACGCAACTAAGGCACAAGAAGGTCCTGACAAGGGTTCAACTAGGATGAAGCTAGGGTAAAACTAGGATGCAACTAGGGTGCAACCAGGGTTCAAGAAGGGCCCAAATAGGGAAAACAAGGGTGCAACGAGGATGCAACTAGGACATAAGAAGGGCTTAACTAGGCCACAAGTAGGGCATACCTAGGATGCAACTAGGACACAAGAAGGGCGTACTAGGATGCAACTAGGGTACAACAAGGGTGCAACTAGGGAAAAGTAGGACGTAACTATGCCAAAGTAAATGGAACTAGGGCGCAACTAATACGAAAAGAGGGTGCAACTAGGGTACAACCAGAGCGCACCTGGGGCACAACTAAGGCGCAACTAGGACGCAAGAAGTGCGTAGCTAGGATGCAACAAGGCATATCTACGGTACAACTGAGGTGCAACTAGGGTACAACTAGGGGGCACCTGGACACAACTCGGGTGCAACTTGGGTGCAAGAAGGGTGCCATTAGGATGCAACTATGATGTAAATAGGGCACAACTAGGGTGCAACAAAGGCGTGGCTAGAGCACAACTAGGACACAACTAGAGTGGAACTAGGGTGTAACTAGGGCACAACTAGGGTGCAAAAATGATGCAAATATGATGCAACTAGGGCGTAAGTAGGATGAAAATGGGGCGCAACAAGGGCATAACAATGATAAACTAGGTTGCAACTAGGGCGCAACAAAGGCCTAGTAAGGGCACAACAAGGGCACACCTAGGGCGTAACTAGGGCATAACTGGGCCACACCTAGGGCATAACTAGGGCCTAACTAGGGTGCAAGAAGTGCGTAACTAGATAGCAGCTATGACATTCCTAGGGTGCAAATAGAACACAACTAGGGCACAAGAAGGGTGCAACTAGGGGAAGAATAGGGCTCAACTAGGGCGTAACTAGGGTATAACTAGGATGCAACTAGGACGCAATCACGTTGCAAGAAGGGAACAACAATGGTGCAACTAGAGCACAACCAGGGTACAACTAGGGCACAAGAAGGGTGGCGCAACTAGGACGCAAGAAGGATACAACTACGGCACGAGGGTGAAAAAAATAACTAGAACACAACTAGGGTACAACTGGGGCATAGCTAGGGTGCAACCAGGACACAAGAGGAGGGAAACTAGGACACAAGTGGGGTAAGATTAGGGAGCAACTATGACACAACTGGTGCACAAAAAAGGTGTAACTACGGCGCACCTAGGAAGCAACTAGAGTGCAATAGGTGGGTAACTAAGGATGAATAAGGGCACAACTATTGTACAACTAATGTATGCTAGGGCGCAACAAAGGCGTAACTAGGGCGTAAGAAGGGTGCAACTAGGGTACAACTAGGGTGTTCTAGGGCGTTCAAGGAATCAACTAGAGTGAAACTAGGGTGTAAAAGGGGTGAAACTACACCGCAAGTATTACGCAACTAGGGAGCAGTTAGGGTGCAACTAGGACGTAACCATGGCGAACTAGGGAGTAACTAGTGCACAACTAGGGCGCAACTCCAACACAACTAGGACTCAAAAAGAGCGCACCTAGGGTGCAATTTGGGCGTAACAAAGGTACAACTAGGGCAAAACTAGGACCCAAGAAGGGCATAATTAGGGAGCAACAATGGTGCAACTAGGACGTAACCATGGCAAACTAGAGTGCAACCATGGCCAATGTAGGAACAAGGAGGGTGCAACAAAAGCGCAATTAGGGTGCAACTAGGAAATGGTTATGGCACGACTAGGAAAAAAGAAGGGCGCAATTAAGGCACGACTAGGACATCATTAGGGCGTAACTAGGGCAAAAGAAGGGTGCAACTAATTACAACTAGGGCAGAACTAAAATGCAACTACGGAAAATCTAGGGCGCAAGAAGGGTACGACTGGGACACAACTTGGGCAGAACTTAGGTGTAACTAGGGTACAACAAGGGCACAAGAATTGTGTAGCTAGGACATAGCTAGGGCGTGACATGGGTGCAACTAGGGGACAACTATGGCGCAACTGGGGTGTAACCAGGGTGAAACTACGGCACAACTAGGGCACAATAAGGGCACAACTAAGGCGCAACTATAGCGTATCTAAGGTGCAACTATGGCACAACTAAGTCAAAAGAAAGACAACTAGGGTGTAACGAGGATGCAACTAGAGTACAACCAGGGTACAAGAAGGGTACAACTGAGGCAAAACTAAGACACAATTAGGGTGCAACTACGAGGCAACAGAGGTGAAAGAAGGGAGAAAATAGGGCAAAGTTAGGGCATAACTGGAACACAACTCGGGCACAACTAGGACACAAGCAGGGTACAACTAGGTTGTAACGAGGGCGCAACTAGGGAGCACCAAGGAAGGAACTGGGACAAAAAAAAAATACAACTAGGATGCAACTATGGTACGACAGTTGCAACTGGAGCGTAACTAGGGTACAAGAAGGGTTCAACTAGGGTTAAACTTAAGAGCAACTAGTGCACAACTGG
Organism: Penium margaritaceum; assembly: GCA_023375785.1. Lineage (NCBI taxonomy): Eukaryota > Viridiplantae > Streptophyta > Zygnematophyceae > Desmidiales > Peniaceae > Penium > Penium margaritaceum. The sequence goes on from SZWC01014991.1 coordinate 54,896, forward strand.
GGCACAATTAGGTACAACTAGGGTGCAATTAGAGTGCAAAAATGGAGAATTATGGTGCAACTTGGATGAAACAAGGGCATAAGAAGGGCGCAACTAGGGCACAACTATGATGCAAGTAGGGCGTAACTAGGATGGAAGAAGGGCCCACCTAGCGCACAACTAGGGTGTAACTAGTGTGTAACACATGCGCAACTAGGACACACGAAGGAAGTAACTAGGGTGCAAGTAGGTTGTAACTAGGATGTAACTAGGGCGTAACTAGGATGCGAAAAGAGCACAACTAAGATGAACTTGGACAAAACTTGGGCATTACTCAGACGCAAGAATGGCCCAACTGGGACGCAATTATTGCAAACAAGAGTGCAGCAAGGTCGGAAATAGCACAGAAGAAGGGTGCGACTAGGGCGCAGCTAGGGTGCAACTAAGGCATAACTAGGGTGCAATTAGGGTGCAACTAAGGTGCAAGAATTGTAGAACTTATGTGCAACTAGTGCATAACTAGGGTGGAACTAGGACGCAACTAGGATGTAAGAAGGTCAGAGATAGGAAAAAACTAGGGTGTAACCAAGGCGCATCTAGGAAGGATGCAAGTAGGTTGCAACTTGGGCATAACTTGCTTGAATTTAGGGCGCAACGAGGGCGTAGCTGTAACTAACTAGAGCACAACCAGGATACAACAAGGACGTAACGAGGGTACAAGAAGGGCACAACTAGGACACAACTAGGGCACAACTACAGCACAACTACTACTCAACTAGGATGGAAGAAGGACCCAACTATGGCACAACTAGGATGCAACCAAGGTGCAACTAGAGCGCTATTAGTTAGGTCCTAGTTGTACCCTTGTTGCGCCCTTCTTGCACTCTAGTTGTGCCCTTGTTCTCTGTCAGATACACCTTTGTCGCATCTTAGTTACACCATACTTACGCCCTAGTTACACCCTGGTTGTACCCTTTCTTCCCCTAGTTATGCCCTAGTTGCACCCTAGTTACACCATAGTTGTGTCCTATTTTCACCCTAGATACTTTCTACTTTGACTCTACTTTATTCCTTTTTGCCCCCTTCTTGCACCCTATTTGCATCCTATTTGTGACATAGTTGTGTCCTTTTTGTGCCCGAGTTTCACACTTCCTACGCCCTAGTTGTGCCCTAGCTTGCAATAGTTCTGTCCTAATTGTGTCCTAGTTGCGTCCCAGGTGTGCCCTAGTTGCGCCCATGTTGTACCCTAGTTGCGCCCTTCTTGTACAATATGTGCGCCCTAGTTGCGCCCTGGTTACATCCTCGCTGTGTCCTAGTTGTACCTTTCTTTTACCCTAGTGACACTCTATTTGTTTCCTAGTTTCACACTAGCTGCTTCCTTCTTGCACCCTACTTACGCCCTACTTATGTCCCAATTTTGTCCTAGTTGCACCCTTCTTTTGCCCTAGTTGTGCCATTCTTTTTCCCTAGTTTTGCCCTTCTTGCATTGTTGTTTTACTCTTCTTGCACCCTAGTTGCGTCTTAGTTGCGACCCAGTTGTGCCATAGGTGTGCCCTTCTTCCATCATAGTTACGCCCTAGTTGAGCCCTGGCTACGTCCTAGTTACACCATAACTGTGCCCTTCTTCCATCCAAGGTGCACCTACTTTCGCTCTGGTTATGCCATAGTTGCACCCTATTTGCACTCTTCTTGCATCCTAGTTGTACCCTAGTTGCAACCTATTTGCATCTGAGTTGTACCCTACTTGGGGCCTAGTTCCACTCTAGTTTTGTCCTAGTTGTACCCATCATACGCCCTAGTTGCACCCTATGTGTTTCCTAGTTCCACCTTAGTTCTCCACTAGTTGTGGCCATCTGCGCCGTAGCTGCATGCTAGTTTCACTCTACTTATGCCCTTGTTGTGCCCTTATTGTGCCCTAGTTGTGCCATAGCTATGCCCTCGTTGCGCCTTAATTTTGCCCTTCTTGCGTCCCGGTTGTTCCCTACTTACCACCTATTACCGATCTGTTCGTGCTATTCTTTTGCCCTGATTAACTTCTTGTTTCCTGATTTGCCATTGTTACCCTATATTTGTGAACTAGTTACAACCAAGTTGCACCCTGGTTGTGTCCTAGTTGCGCCCTAGTTGCACCCTAGTTGTACCCTAGTTTCACCCTTTTCTGCCCTAATTGTACCAAAGTTGCTCCCTGGCTGTGTACTAGTTTGTCATAGTTATGCCCTAGGTGCATCCTAGTTGCGCCATTATTGTACCCTAGTTATGCTCTAGTTACGAGCTAGTTACAAACAAGTTGCACCCTAGTCACACCCTTGTTGCAACCTACGTTCACAGTAGTTTCACCCCAATTGTGCCCTTGTTGTGCCATGATTGCGTCTGAACTGCGTCCAAGTTGCACCCTAGTTACGCATTTTTTGCACCCTAGTTGGATCCTAGTTGTGTCCTAGTTGCGTTCTTATTGCACCCTAGTTGCACCCTAGTTGAGTCCAAGTTATGCCCTAGTTGTGCCTTAGTTGCACCCTTTGTGTCCTTGTTGCATCCTAGTTGCGTCCTCCTTGCCACATAGTTTCACACTAGTTGCGGCCTTCTTTTGCCCCAGTTACAACTTTGTTGTGCCCTACTTGCACCCTACTTGCACTCCACGCAAGTCCTAGTTGTGTTTTTCTTGCGCCCTAGTTGTACCCTAGTTTCACCCTAGTTGTGCCCTAGTTGTGCACTAGGTAAGTCCTAGTTACACCCTAGTTAGGAATGCCTTGCACCCTAGTTATGCCCTGGTTGCACCCTAGTTGTACCCGAGTTGCGCCCTTCGTGCACCCTAGGTGCACCATAGTTATGCCCTTGTTCACCTAAGTTATGTCCTAGTTTAGCCGTGGTTGCACCCTAGTTACGTCCTAGTTTTGTCCTAGTTGCGCCCTAGTTGCACCCTAGTTGGGCCCTTTTTGCACCCTAGGTACGCCCTAGTAGTACCCTAATTGCCATAATTATGCCTACTTGCATCTTGATTACACCCTAGTTACACCCTGGTTGCTCCCTACTTTCACCCTAGTTACATCCCAGTTGTGTCCTAGTTGCACCATAGTTGTGTCCTTCTTGCATCCTAGTTGTGATCTATTTGTGCCCTAGTTTCTTCCTAGTTGTGCCTTTCTTGCACCCTAGTTGCGTCCTACTTATGCCCCAGTAATGTCCTTATTATCCTTCTTCTTCCTTAGTGGCACCCTAGTTGCGCGCTAGCTGCGTCCTAGTTACGTCCTAGTTGCGTCCTTGTTGAGCCCTATTTGTGTCCTCTTGGGCCCTGGTTGCATCATATTTGTGTCCTAGTTACACATTTCTTACGCCCAAGTTGCACCCTTGTTGTACCCTAGTTTTGCCCTAGTTACAGCCTAGTTCCGCCCTTCTTCAATCCTAGTTGCATCCTAGTTGCGCCCCTGTTGCGCCTTAGTTATGCCCTTGTTGCGCAACTAGGGAAAAGGCAGGGCGTGACTAGGGTGCAAATAGGACACCATTCTTCAGCCCTGGTTGCGTCCTAGTTGCACCCTTGTTGCACTCTTGTTGCACCCTAGCTGCACAACTGAGGCCAAACCAGGGCGCAACTAGGATGCAACTTGGACGCAACTAGGGTGAAACTTGGCTGCAATTAGAGCACACCTAGGGCACTTCTATGGTGAAGTAGGTTGCAATGATGAGGCAACTAGGACATAAGAAGGGTGCAACTAGGCGGTAAATAGGGCATAACTAGGGCGCAACTAGGGAAAAAGTTGGGTACAACTAGGGGGTAATGATTCAAACTAGAATATAACTAGAGCGTAACTAGTACCCAAGAAGTGCACATCTAGGAAACAACTAGGTCATAACTACGGCATACCTAGGGAACAAAAAGAGCACAAGTAGGGTGTAACAAGGGCGTAACTATAAGCCAACTAGGGGGCAACTAGGGCATAACTCTGGTGAACTAAGGTGCAACTAGGGCGCAAATAAGGTCCAAGAAGGGTGTAATGAGGGTGCAATTAGAACGCAACTAGGTTGTAACTATGGCTCAAGAAGGGCGTAATTGTAATGCACAACTAGGGTCCAACTAGGTCGCAACTTGGGTGTCACTAGGTTTAAGTATGGTGAACTAGGGAGAACTTGGGTGCACGAAGTGTGCAACTAGGGCGCAACTAGGACGTAACAAGGGTGGAACAAGGGCACAACAAGGGCACAACTAGGGGGCAGCCAGTGCACAAAGAGGGTGTAACTAGGGAACAAATAGGGCTCACGAAGGGCACAAAAAGGGTGCAGCTATGGCGTAACTGGGGCGCATCTACGGCACAACTAGGGCACAAAAAACAACTAGGTCGCAACTAGAGCAGACAAGGGCAAAATGAGGATGCAAGAAGGGCGCAACCATGGCGCAACTAGGGCGTAAGTTGTGCACAACTACAAGGAAAATAGGGTGCAAGAAGGGTGCAACATCGACACTACAAAGCTATAACTAGGGCACAACTCGGAAGCAATCAGGGTGCAAGAAGGGCATAACTAAGGCGGAGCTAGTGTACAACTAGTGCGTAACTAGGGTAAGAAAGTGCATAGCTAGGGCATAACTATGATGCAATTAGGGTACAACCAGGTTGGAACAAGGATGCAAGAAGGGTAGAACTAGGCCGCAATGTCGTCGCCACTAAGGTGCAATTATGGCACAACTAGGGCATAACTAGGGTGCAACGAGGGCATAACTATGGTAAATCAGGGTCCATGGCAAAACATGGGCAAAAGAAGGCTGTAAGTAGGGCGGAACCAGGGCGCAACTAGGGCACAACCAGGGCACAAATAGGGTGTAACCAGGGCATAACTGGGAAGCAAGTAGAGTGTAACTTGGACAGAACAAGGATGAAAGAAGGGTGTAACTAGGGTGCAACTTAGACGTAACTGAGGCACAACTAGGATGAAACTAGGGCACAACTAGGGCATTACTATGGTGAGCTGGGACGCAACAAAGGCACAAATAGGGGGCAACAAGGGTGCAATTATGACGTATCTAGGGCACAACAAGGGTAAAGCTAGAGAGTAACTACATTGGAAAAAGGGCACAACCAGGGTGCAACTAGGGCATATCAAGGGCAGACTTGAGGCACAACTAGGGTACATGAAGAGCGCAACTCGGGCGCAACTCGGGTGTAGGTAGGGCACAATGAGGTTGCAACTTGGTTGCAACAAGGGCACAACTAAGGTGAAACTAATGGCATAACTAGGGCAGAAAGAGGGTGCAATGAGGGTAGAAAAATAACTCAACTAGTGCATAACTGGGGCGCAACCAGGGTGCAGCTAGGACGTAAGAACAGCGTAACTAGGGTAAAACTAGGGTACAACTTGGACGCATCTAGGATGCGATTAGGGCACAACCAGGGCATATCTATGGGGAACCAGGGCACAACTAGGGCACAACTAGGGAGCAAGAAGGGCATAACTAGGGGGGAAATAGGACAAAACTAGGACACAACTAGGACGCAACGACTCAAGAAGTGCATAACTGGAGCGCAACTAAGGCACAACTAGGGTGCAACTAGGTCACCAGTGTGCAACTAGGACACATCTAAGGAATAAGTATTGTGAATTATGGCAAAACTGTGGCTCAATAAGGGCGTAGCATAGGTACAACTAGGGCGCAGCTAGGGCTCACGAAGGGAACAACCAGGGCATAACTAGGGTGTCATTATGGCACAACTAGGGCACAGCTAGGATGCAAAAAGAGTACAAGTAGGGTACAAATTGATATAACCAGGGAAAAACTTGGACACAACTAGGGTGCAATTAGGACGCAACTACGGTGTAATAAGGACGCAACTAGGGTGCAACTAGGGTGTAACCAGGATGCAACGAGAGGAAACTAGAGTATACCTAGGGTGTAATTTAGGTCCAAGAACAGCGCAAGAATAGTGTAATTAGGGCGTGACTCGGACACAACTAGAGTGTAATTAGGGCACAACTAGGATGCAAGAAGGGCACATCTATGGCATTAACTAGGTTGTAACTGGGACACAACTAGGGCGCAGCTAGAATGCAACTAAAGCGTAACTGTCAGAAAATGTGATCAAGAAGAACGAGTGATGGGAAAAGCAAGCACAAGCATTGCAGAGGGAAGAAGTACGGGAGTTTGATGCAAGAAAAAAGATGAATGTAAGAGTAGGGACTTAGGAAAATATGACACAAGGAGCCAAAGAGGGGCTGGGGAAGAGTGGTGAGGTGAGGAGTAGACAGGGGAACGATGAGAGAATATTGATGCAAGAGAAACGCCTTTGTGTGTCAAGCAGAGATGAGCAGAGGAGCAAGAGTGTTAGAGCAAAGGGACGTGAAAATTATAGCTTGAGATTGGATGATGAAGAATGAGCAAGCAAGAATGAGCAAATCGAAGACACAATCGCTAGGATCGCAGAACCAAAGCAAATGGTTGAAAGAATTGTTCTAAATTATCTTCGAGGGAATGAACTTCCTCGGTACATACACAAAGAACAGGAAAAAACTAGAAAGCAGTGGCTTCTGCACTATCCAGACGCGTGCGACATGTGTCACTTTATGAAGGGATGCCTTGATGGTCGGTTTCGATGGTCGGAGGACCGAAGAGCAGTTGGTCAAGGTGGTTTGGGTTTGGAACCTGAACCCTTATTGAGAGATCTGTCATTTTCTAAGAGTTCTGCTTAACTCTTTGTTCAGAGCATTTTTTTACAACCACCTTGAATCCAACAAGAGTTTTTTTTTCCTATTCTCTTGAAATTGATGTTTTAGACTTTACCAGGGATCATACCGAGGATGATTCTAGAAGATCTCCTAGTGGTGTACGTGAACGATACTCCTGATGGATTCCAGAACCTGTGAGTTGGAGATGGTTCCAGCTGGTGTTGGTAGTGGTGGTGCCCTTCTGGCCTTGGTGACTGAAACCACTTGGTATTCGCGGATGTGGAGCTTGGCTATGTTGTTGAGAAGCTTCCAGGTCCATCTAATGATGTTGGAGGTAACATCAGGTCTTTGCTGCCTTAAGGGAATGCCTCTGAGTATTTTTTGGGAAAAGAAAATGTGGTGGGTGGTATGATCTTACCGGAGATTGATTGGTTTAGTCCCATGGACTCCACGCTTTAGTTAGTATTCCAAACCATCTGTATGCTGGTGAAGTACCTTTGACAATGTAGGGATGGAACACCGTCTTTGTGATGGAAATTAGCTCATCGTAAAGGACATGATAGGTGTCCATATACCTAGGAGATGGTGGTTGCGTTTCTTGTTGATCGTAATATCTAGTAGGAAAGAAGGAGGTATTGTAGCTGTAAATTGAGATGGTTTGGAAGACGTGCCGAGAAAAGGAGTACCAGCTATGGATCTTTCTGGTACTTAAGCCTGTGAGGCGGAGGATGGTGAAGTAGGAATGATGGGTCTATTCTCTCGTACAAGGGGGTAGTGAGAGGAACAACGACATGTTGATTGGAGGAGGATGTTGCCACTGCATCACTCAAAAAGGATACCTCTTCCACAGCTGCTGCTCCTTTGTTTCCTTGTGTGCAGATGAAGGAAGGACAGTTTTAAGAAGGTGGTCCAGAGGAGTGACGGCTTGATGCCCCGTTTTATCAAGCCCGGCGAGCAGGAAGACAGGTGGTGTCCAATTCCCTGGTACCAAGATCCTTGAATCATATCCTCACATCCACCTGATGTTGTGTAGAGTGATGATGATGGTTGATGACAGCTGATTGGTAAGAGATGAGGAGGATTGGGAGCTAGAGTGAAGAACTTGTGTTTGAATTAGGCTTTTTCTTGGACGCAGGTGACACGTGCATGAATTGATTGACGAGAAGGATGGGTGAGCAGTAGATGATGAACTGGGTGCAAGGGCCAGCCACGTGCGAGGATGAGATGAGATGGCTTGTGTGCAACTCATCTTATAAATGGCAGTTTGACCAGGTGGATCCTGATATTGAGTAGAGGAGGTGATGGCGGATAGCGATGGATGGTTGAAGAGATCAATCTAGGCGTAGGGGCAAACTATGTTCATGATTTAAATGGGGGATTAGAATTTGGCAATGGGGAGGCAGATGCAATTTTGCTGCTAGAAATCTGTTGCCACCTTGGATACAGGTTGCTGCAAGATTGACAGCAAAAACATGCAGATCCCGGTGCCGGCTTCAGATACTGTTGATGAAAGCAAATGGAAAATTTGCAGATTTATTGATGACTGGGCGCTGGGGTGGACCACGTGCGCTGATGATAAGGTGGCTTGGGCAAAGATCACCCCGAGATTGGAGTTTGACCGGGCGGATCATGATGCCGAGCAGAGCAGCAGATTGCTGATGCCCAGAAAATTGATTGATGAAGAACTGGACACAGGGGTAGAACTACGTGCGGTGATCGATGATGATGATGATGATGATGATGATGATGATGATGATGATGATGATGATGATGATGCTGATGATGATGATGATGACGATGATTATGATTATGATTATGATTATGATTAGGATGATGATGATGATGATGATGATGATGATGATGATGATGATGATGACGACGACGATGATGATGATGTTGATGCGGCAGAGAAAGATGATGAAGATGATGAAGATGATGATGCGGAAGTGGCAGAGAATGATGATGATACTGAGAAGGTTGTTGATGATGAGGAGGATGAGGAGAGTGGTGGCAGTTGAGGCTAATGGAAAAAATGGAGCAGATCTAGTTTGATAAGGTAGATGCAAAGGAGGAGGTTGTTGTAGGAGGAAGAGCGAGCACGCATGCTTTGAGATGGAGGGACGACATGAGTGGGAAACTAAAAAAAAAATGACGTGACTAGGAGGTGGAAGTGCTTGTGATGATGGTCCTGACCCTGATGAAATAGAGAGGAGCAGACGCGACAGCTGAAGGCAGAGCATACGCGGAATGTGCTTCGGGAGGTGGAGGTGCCGGTAGAGAAGTGACCTTGCAACGAGGTCATGACGTCCGGCGAGATCGGCAGATGAGAGGCGGAGGATGCAAGATCTACAGAGGAGGAAAATTCAGGCAGAAAAAAATAGCAGAGAGCATGAAGGGAATGCGGTAGGATGCTTTGTCAAGGGTGGCTGTCAGCTCTTGGCAATGGGTGAGGCTGGATGTTGCCTCAGGTATTGGATTGGACGCAGGGCTCAGTCACAACGATGAGTTTCACTGGGGCTTGAGGAGCAAGGTAAAATGAGGCTACTGACATCAGCTGTTGATGAAGTGAGAAGAAAGAGAAAAGAGCTGATGAGCTGGATATGAGACTGAAGGTTGCAAACCACCATGTGCAGGTGAATAGGCATAGGGAGGAATGACGTTCCTTGGTCGATGTTCCAATTGCAGAGGTGGGGGCAGCAGAGAGGATGTAGGCGGCGGGAGCGGTGGAATACTTGTTGAGGACACGCTGATACCAAAGGATAGAAATGAAGATGATGACTTTTTCAGGGGATACTAGGCGTTGTTGCCTGAGGTTCTGATACCATGTTGGAAGATGTGATCGAGTTGAACAAGGAAGGACTTACCTTGGTCGTAACTCCGGTACAACTAGGGCACAACTAGGGCGCAAGAAGGTTGTAACTAGGATGCAACTACAATACAACTACGGCACAATGAGGGTACAACCAGGGCATAACTATGGCAAACTAGGGTGCAAGTGGGATGCAACTGAGGGGGGCAAGAAGGGCGCAACTAGGGTGCAAATAGGGTGCAAGTAGGGTAGAAATAAGGTGCAACAAGGGCACAGGAAGTGTACAAGCATGGTGCGACTAAGGTGTAGCTAGGATACAGCTAGGGTGCAACCAGGGCACAAGAAGGACGCAACTAGAAGGAAACTAGGGTGCAACTTGGGTGTAACTAGGCCCCAATTAGGGTGTAAGAAGGGAAAAACTAAGGCGCACCTATGGCATAACTAGGGAAAAACTGGGGTACAACTAGGGCTCAATAAGGGCTTAACTAGTCTGCAACTAGGTTGTAATTATGGTGCAACTAGGGTGAAACTCGGGCGCAAGAATGGCCCAAGTAAGACGCAACTATGATGTAATTAGGGGGTAACTAGGGTGTAACTATGGCAAACTAGGGAGCAACTAGGATGCAACTAAGACGTAAGAAAGGCCTAACTAGGGTGAAACTAGGGTCAAGCTTGGGTGTAACTAGGGTGCAACTACGATGCAACTAGGGTGTAACCTGGGTTCAAGAAGGGCGCAACTAGGGGACAACTAGGACACAACCAGGAGGCAACTAGGGCAAAAGAAGGGCTTAACTAGGNAAGGGAAAAACTAAGGCGCACCTATGGCATAACTAGGGAAAAACTGGGGTACAACTAGGGCTCAATAAGGGCTTAACTAGTCTGCAACTAGGTTGTAATTATGGTGCAACTAGGGTGAAACTCGGGCGCAAGAATGGCCCAAGTAAGACGCAACTATGATGTAATTAGGGGGTAACTAGGGTGTAACTATGGCAAACTAGGGAGCAACTAGGATGCAACTAAGACGTAAGAAAGGCCTAACTAGGGTGAAACTAGGGTCAAGCTTGGGTGTAACTAGGGTGTAACTACGGTGCAACTAGGGTGTAACCTGGGTTCAAGAAGGGCGCAACTAGGGGACAACTAGGACACAACCAGGAGGCAACTAGGGCAAAAGAAGGGCTTAACTAGGCCACAACTAGGGTGCAACTAGGATGCAACTAGGACACAAGAAGATGTATTAGGACGCAACTACGGTGCAAAAAGGGCAGAACTAGAGAAATCGGGAAATACAAAGTAAGGCACAACAAGGGCACAACTAGTACCAAACGAGGCCACAACTAGGGCACAACTATGGAGCAACCAGGGCACAAGGAAGGCGCAACAAGGTTTCACCTAGGGCGTAACTAGGGTTCAACTAAGGTACCACTAGGATCCAAGAACGGCACATCTAGGACGCAACTAGGGTGGAACGAGGAAGGAACTTGGGCGCAACTTGTGCGCAAGAAGGGTGCAGCTAGGGAGAACTAGGGCGCAAATAGACTTCAGGTAGGGCATGACAAGGGCACAAGAAGGGCGTATTTAGGATGCAACTTGGACGCCACTAGGACGCAACAAGGGTGCAACTAAGGTGTAACCATGGTGAACAAGGGCGCAACTAAGAAACAACTGGGGCACAAGAAGGGAGCAACTGGGACACAAATTAGGCACAATTAGGGTGCAAATAGCGCATAATAAGGGCGCAACTAAGTCACAAGAAGGGTCCAACTAAGGCGCAACTAGGGCTCAACTAGGGCAGAATAAGGGCGCAATAAGGACTCAACTAAGTCACAAGAAGGGTCCAACTAAGGCACAACTAGGGCTCAACTAGGGAAAATCTAGGACACATCTTGGTTGCAAGAATGGCAAACTAGGGTGTAATGTGGGCACAACCAGGACGTGACTAGGACGCAACTAGGGCATAACTAGGGTGCAACTAGGACGTAACTATGGTGAACCAGGGTCTAAACAGGGCGCAACTAGGACGCATCTATGGAGCAAATAGGGCATAACTAGGGTCCAACTAGGGTACAAGAATGGTTCAACTGGGGGAAAAACAGAATGTAACTAGGGCGTATAGGGAAAAGGGGATACCAGGGCGTACCGCAGACACAACTAGGGCGTAAATAGGGTGCAAGAAGGGTACACGTAGGGCTCAACTAGGGCATAACTTGGGCATAACTAGGGTGCAAGTAGGATGCAAGAAGGGTACAACTAGGGCGCGACTAGGGCATAACTACGGCTCAAGTAGGGTGTAACTAGGGTGTAAGAAGGATGCAACTTGGGTGAAACTAGGGCACAAATATGGATGCAACTAGGGTGCAACTAGGGCGAAACTAGGACGCAACTTGGGTGGAACTATAGTGTACTGGAACATAACTAGGGCACAACTAGGGTACAAGAAGCGTGCAACTAGGGTACAACTAGATAGCAACCAGGGCGCAATCAGGGAGAAACTAGGGTGTAAGAAGGGCGTACCTAGGGCCCAACCAAGGCGTAACCAAGGCGTAACTTGGGCACAAGTAGGGTACGACCAGGGCACAAAAAGGTCGTAATTAGGGAAAAAATAGGACGTATCTAGGACATAACTATGGTACAACAAGGGTGTAAGAGGTGAACGACTAGAGTGCAACTTGGGCGTAACTTGGGCACAACAAAGGTGCAGCTAAGACGTAAGAAAGGTGCAACCAAGACGCAACTAGGGCTCAACTTGGGCACAAGAAGGACAAAACAAGGACACGACTTGGGAGCAACCAAGGTGTAACTTGGACGTAACTAGGGGGCAACTAGGGTGGGAGTATGGTATATTTGGGTATAACAAGGAGGCACCTAGGGTGCAAAAGGGTGTAACTAGGTCACAACTAGGGCGAAACTGTTGGAACTGGAGGAGAGGGGGAACCTTGGAGCAGCGAGCATATGGGACTGAAAGGGCACCACTTGTGCTAAATAATGGTTGTTGAATCACTCAAAATGATGGAGTACATATAGAGCTAGAGCTTGGGCAAGTCAACCCTCTCACAAGCCACACCACTTAGCCATGGAGGCTAAGGCTCACACGCTAGAGTCCATAATCTCACACAAGAGAGGAAATCAGCCTGGCAATCAGGCTGACTACTCAGACACGACCTAGAGAGCTAGAAAATGCTCTCATAGCACACTCCTAGTGGTGACATAACCCACAATCCCATGGAGACTCGCCATGTGTCCATGGCTAGCACACAAGGATCTCACCTCACCTAAAAATTAAGGATAAGTACCTTTTTCCTAGTCAGCACACTCTGACAAGGAAACCCAGGAATCTAGGACCTTTTGGATATTTCTCCCATCAGGTATTGACCCTGGACCTCTTGCCCTTTTTCTTTTCTCAGGCTAAGGCATGGAGCCATCACCCATGGTCACCCAGACATCAGCGGTCCATGACCCCGAAACTTTGAAAATTCATATCTCCCAATCCGACCGTTGGATCGGCCTGAAACTTGGACCATAGACAATTTGCCACGTGATCTTTCCAATGGTGGAGTCAGATCGACAATCAAAGCAGGCATTTGATATTTTCCTGGAACTTGCTCTTGTGGACCTGAAACTGAGCCGGATGGCCCCTTTCCCAACAGTCTCCCACTTTGCCGCAGTCAGAGTGGGCTAAGTCCATATGCCTTGATGCATAACTGCTGCCTCTCATGAGTCACTGGCTTGGTGCAGAAATCAGCGACCTGCTTGCTGGTTGGAGTAAATTCCAGCTTGAAAGCACCCTCCTGCACCATGTGCTTGATGAAGTGATATGCGATGTCAATGTGCTTGGTGCGTGCATGGTGCTCAGGATTCTTGGCGAGTGCGATTGCGCTCTGGTTGTCGACGCGCACAGGAACAAGAACTCTTGCGCTCCCACTCATCTCTCCCATGAGACATTGAAGCCAAATTGCTTCCTTGGCTCCAAAGCAGAGAGAGACGTGCTCTGCTTCCGTGCTTGAGGTGGCCACAACCACCTGCCACTTGTTGCACCAGCTGATGGCCCCGCCATTCATGAGGAACACATGTCGAGAGATGGACTTGCGGTCCTCGGGGTTTGAAGCCCAATCTGCGTCTGTGTAGCCGATGATGCTGTTCTTATTGTCGTTGAAGGTGATGCCGATGTTGATGGTTCCAGCAAGGTAGTGGAAGATCCGCTTCACTGCCTTCTGGTGCTCAGGTCTGGGAGTAGCTATGTGCTGGCTCACGGCGCTCACAGCTTGTGCGAGGTCCGACCTAGTTGCCACCATCAGGTACATGAGACTTCCAATGACGCTTTGGTACTTCTGCCGCTCAGGTCCATCCGTCTCTCCATTAAAGCTCACGAGGTACTCCCGCGTCTCCAGCGGCGTGCCGATGGGTTTTGGCCTCTGCCATGCCAAACCGCTGCAAGACATCCTTGACATAACGACTCTACTACAGCGAGAGAGAGTGTGATTTGCGGTCACGCGTGATCTAGATGCCGAGAAAGTATGATGCCTCCCCGAGATAAGACATCTGGAAGTACTCCTACATGGCCTCCTTGAATTCCTATAATACAGACATGCTATTGGAGAGGAGGAGTATGTCATCCACATAGACAATGATCATGAGGATCTCATGCCCATGCTGCCAGCGATAGATGTTGTAGTCACACTCGCTGCGCTCAAACCCCATGCACTTCAGTGCCGCATCCGATTTCCGGTTCCAAGCACGCGACTCTTGCTTGAGGCCGTACAGCGACTTCTACAGCTTGCAAACCAAGTGCTCCTGGCCATCCATGACGAATCCCTCTGGATGCTCCATGTAGATTTCCTCCTCCAAGTCACCGTTCAAGAACTTCGTCTTGACATCCATGTGGTGGATCTCGAAGTCCTGAGCTGCTGCATAAGAGAGGAGCGTGCGTACAGAGGCAAACTTTGCAACATGAGCAAAGGTTTCAGTGTAGTCGATGACTTCCTACTGCGAATAGCCCTTGGCGATGAGCCTTGCCTTGTACTTGCTGAGGTTGCCGTTTGTGCCCCTCTTCTTCTTGAACACCCACTTGCACTTTATTACCTTGCGTCCAGGTGGATGCTCAGTCAGCTCCCACGTACCGTTGTCGAGCTGCGACTGTATCTCTTGCTACATAGCTTGCGCCCAATCTGCTGCATCTGGTGCAGCCATGGCCTCCTTGTATGACGTCGGCTCAACAGAGTCTGCTGCAACTGCGACGTTCATCTGGTCTGGTTTTTGCAGCATCTAGAAATGGCCACGCTCACCAGGCTTATAGCGCACCCTAAGAGGGTACCTGCGACCTGGTGTTGGAGCATTAGCGGGCGGCTGGTGCGGTGCTGCTGGCACAATTGCTCCTACTGATGGTGGTGCATCTTTGTCCTCTACTTCTGCCGATGAGTCCGCTGTATCTGCTGCATCAGACATGGGAGAGTAGAGTGGTTCTCCCATTGTCACAGTGGAGGATGGGTCAGGAGAGACTGGGTCAGGGAGGATATCTGCTCCCACTGCCTCGTCATATGCTGGTTCTGCTGCCTCTTCACAAATAATGTTGGTGTCGATAACGTTGCTTTCCTTGAAAACGACATCCCTGGAGATGATGATGTGGCTGGTATCCCTCTCATAGAGGCAATACGCCTTGCTTACCACGTCATAGCTGATCATCAGCATCTATGCGCTCTTTGCGTCCCACTTCTGCCGCTAATCCTTGGGCACGTGCATGTGCGCCAGGCCGCCAAACACACGGAGGTGGCCCACGCTCGGCTTCTTGCCAAACCATGCCTCGTACAGCGTCATATGCTCCAACACCTTAGTTGGACTACGGTTCTTGATGTACACAGCAGTGCTCACTGCTTCAGCCCAGAAGTCGTAGGTGAGCCGAGCCGCGTGAAGCATGGAGCGTGCCGACTCAACAATGGTGCGGTTGGCGCATTCTGCTACGCCGTTCTGCTGCGGCGGGTATGGCACGGTGCGCTGCGCCTTGATGCCAGCTACTGCGAGGTAGTCCTGGAAGTCCTTACTCAGGTACTCGCCACTGCGGTCGCTACGCAACTCCTTGATTTCTTGCCGGTCTGGTTCTCCACCATTGTCTTGAACTCCTTGAATCTGTCAAAACACAGGTCCTTGGAAGCAATGAAGTACATCGCAGTGTAACGGGTGAAATCATCAATGAAGGTGAGAAAATACCTAGAGCCTCCAAAGCTCTGGGTCTGCATCGGGCCACACAAGTTTGTGTGGACCAGCTCCAGCACCTCCTTCGCACGGTCCCCTACTCCAGAGAACGCCTCGCAATGATGCTTCCCCTCCAAACAGCCAATGCACAACTGTTGCTCACAGTTGGAGATGGTGGGCAAGTCGCACACCATCTGCTTTGATTGATGCTACTGCAAGGCGCGCATGCCGATGTGGCCGTAGCGCGCATGCCAGATTTTGCCATATGTTCCCTGCACCACTGCTGCAAGACTCTGCTCACGCAGGATCTTGGTTGCCCCCAAGAGGCGGTACATGTCGCCTTCCTTTACCAACCTGGCCAACTCCTCTTCGTCCCGTCGAGGATGTAGCTATAGTCATCGTGAAAGATGACTCGCCGTCCTGTGTTGGTAAGGGAGGACACTAAGAGAAGGTTGAACGTAGCATCAGGTACATACAACACGCCATGGAACACTCCCACTTCAATGCCACGCGGTGTCTCCAACCACATCTCCACAATCCCAATCCCCTCGGCATACACCACCCGATCATCACCCAAAGCAGTCGGTCGGGGAGGAATGGAGAGCAGCTGCGTAAACCACTCCTTGTGATGTGTCAGGCTCTTGGTACACCGTGAGTCCTTGTACCATGCGAGATCCGCCTTCTCCACCTGCGACATATCAGACTTCGCCGTGAAGATGCGGTCGTGCACCTCCTTTGCCATGTTCATATTGCCAAAGTTGCGTACTCCAGCCTGGTTCTACTGCTACTGCTGAAGCTGTTGTGACTGTTGTTGCTGCTGCTGCTGTGGAGGCTGTTGCTTCTGCTGCTGTTGCTAGGACTGTTGCTGCTGCTACTCCTTCTGGTCCCTCTTGAGCTTGAAGCACTCCTTTTTGTAGTGTCCCTCCTTCTGGCAGTAGTGGCATTTGCCTTTCTTCTTGCCTCTCTGCTGCCCAGACTGCTGCTGCTGCTGGTTACGCGAGCTTGTGGCCGCAAATGATGCTTCACTACTGCTACCACCATTGCGCTTTGCTGCATTGCGACGCAGTTCCACCTGCACCAGGTGGGTGCAAATGAAGTCCAAGTCGAGAGTTGGCTGGCACTCCAACGTCTCTCGCACCGTGTTGTAGCTCATTGGAAGTCCCCTCAGCAAGAGGAGGATGAAGCACGTCTCTTCCACAGGGTTGGCGGCCACTTTTAGCTGCTTTGCCAGCTCCTTTGCCCTGTCCAAGTATGCCTCCATCCCTTTGCCACCCTAC
>SZWC01014992.1:16351-38910 GCA_023375785.1 Penium margaritaceum
CCCCCCCCCCCCCATGTCTGCCACTCCCCCACTCGCTCACTCGCGAGCAGTGCACGGGAGGGAAGGCCGGACAAGCTGGACATCCCCCCTTGCTCCCCCTAATTTCTTCAATGCCCCAGCTTTGGGACGATCGAGAAAAAGGGGTACGAGTGTGAGAAAAAAACGGGATGGGATGCACCTGTGTAACGGGTCGAACCTCCAGCTCCTGCTTTGGAGTCGTCATCGGAGTTCACAGAATGGCGTTCTCAGTCCGCGTCAGGGGTTTACCCCCTTCGCATGACTGAGGGGCAATTGTCATCAACGACCCAGAGTAGGGAGACTCGAATATTTTGAGTCTCCGAAGGCCCATTTCCATTTTTAACCCTACCCCCGGTTTTGGGATCCAAACCGGGGTTTTTTACCTCGAACTCGTGTGTTCACACTAGTTGTTTCATTATTTTATGTCAAAGTTTGTCGCAAACGAACTTCGATTTACGTTTTGACGTTCTGGCGCAAAATCGTCGCGTGCGAGGCACGCTGGCAATTTTGCGCCAGTTTCTCTCGCCTCTCGTTCGTCGTCCCCCTCCCTCGTCCTCGCTCTCTCGCTTGCGAGGAGGGCAAGCGGGGGCAAGGGCACAAGGCCACGAGGCCTCGCCCTCGAGGCCCTTGTGGCCCCTCCGCCGCCGATCGGGTTGAGGCCACGATCGGCGGCTGGCGGCTGGCCGGCCGGTCGCTTGGCCGACCGCCGGCCGTCCAGTCGGCCGGCAGCGAGCTGACCGGCGGCCAGCAAAATGCCAGCCGCCGGCCAGCCCTCGCTAACGCGAGGGGTGGTGCGCAAACACCCCTCGCTTCAGCAAGGAGGGAGGGCCGAACCGGCCCTCCCGCTACATACCTCCCCACCTGTTATGAACCGTCTCGGTTCATAAACAACAAGCAGGATTGACCGTTAGTGAGTCATCAACATTGTGAAAGAAATAAATTGTTTCAATCACCAGCTAGACATGAACACGTGCATGGTACTTGGACCTAAGCTACAGCTTGTAGGTCAGCACGGCTAGCGGCCTCCCCCATTTAGGCTGGAGCGTCCGCGCAACAACCATGTTGGGCGTCCCCAACCTCCTATGGTCGCTGTCCATGAATGCTGCCATGTGGGAATGTTGTTTACTTTCTATGCATTCAGGTGGTACCTCCTGCCATGCGTCAATCTGTGCGAGCTGCAAGCTCGCTCCAGCAATCGTTGACCACCCCTGTGGGCAACCGAGATTCGGGCTCCCATGAATTATGTTCAAGTCCACAACCGGCCCAATGAACGAGGTACTCCCTAACAACGCGCGATCGAAGAGTATGCTCTCGGTGCTGGACTAGGCGAAGGACCTCGTATTGGCCGTCGGTAGTAAGGACTGTTGGCGGTGGTTGAACGGTCTTCTGATCGACTGCCGTGTATGGAGCCAGAAGTCTCACATGAAACACGTCATGTATCTTCATACTCGACGGAAGTAGCAATCGGTATGCCACTGGCCCGATGCGTGCCACAATGGGAAACGGCCCAATCCACTTCGGCAGAATTTTTCTTGCCCCTGGCGACTTCAGCCAAAGGTTTTTAATGCTAAGCAGCACTTTGTCACCGATGTCAAATGAGACCTGCCGGCGACCTTTGTCAGCGTATGCCTTTTGTCGCTGCCGTGCTACTTGAAGGTGACCGTTCGCCTCTTACAACAAGGAGTCGATGTGCTTGGCAAAGGCTTGAGTGGAAGGAACCTGCCCTTCTGTGCTCCCACTCTTCACCAATGAAGAGGGTACCACTGGATGTCGACCACTGTTCAACACGAACGGTGTGAACTGTGTAGACTCATTCACCGAGTTGTTCACCGCAAATTGTGCCTGTGCTAGGAACTCATCCCAATCATGCATGGCAGGGTCCACGTACATGCGGAGCATCTGCTCGAGAGTGTGATTCATGCGCTCTGTTTGTCCGTCAGTTTGAGGGTGAAATGTTGTCCACACTTGCGACTCACTGCCGAAGTACGCGTGCATCTTTTGCCAGAACTTACTAGCAAATTTTTTATCTTCATCGGAGATCATGCGCAACGGCAAGCCGTGGTACTTTACGACACCCTCAAAGAAGAGACGGGCGGTCTCCTTTGTGTTCACATCAGTGGTTGTAGGAATGAAGTGTGTCATCTTCGTCAAAAGATCCACAACCACTAGTATTGCATCGTGGCCACGGGGCGTGTCTGGAAGACCAGTAATGAAGTCCATGCTGACGTATTCCCATGGAGTCCCAGGAATGGGAAGCTGTTAGAGGAGTCCAGCACACTTCTTGTTACTAGCCTTATTCTGAAGACATGGGTCGCATGTCGTGCAATACTTACGGACATTGACACTCCATCCTGGCCACCAATAGTGGTCCGAGAGTGCCTGTCCGGTCTTTCGGGGTCCCACATGACCTGCAACCGACGGGGCGTGGAACTGGGAGATAATCTTTGCTCGATGGTCTCCCGAGTTTGGCACAACAACTTGTTCTTTGTGCCAGAAGATTCCTGCGGCCTCCATCAAGCCATACTTGTCCAGATTTCGAGAGTCTTGAAGCCAAGAATCCACACACTATCCCATCCGGATCGTGTTTACAAAACTTTTATAATGGATAATCTCTCGTGGTGGTTGCTGCAGAGGTGCAGGGGGATCTGGTGATTGTACTGTTGCTGTTGCAATGGCCAAAAAACACCCACCGAACTCGGTGGTTGCTTCAACTTCCACATGCTGTCGTCTTAGTGGATCGGCCACATTGATGCGTCCTGGCTGATATTCCCATATGAACGAGAATCGGCTCAGGTATTCGCTCCAACGCGCCTATCGTCTTGACAGGTTCGGTTGCATTTAGGAAAACACCAATGGATTATGATCAGTCATGGCCGTCACACCCCCTTCACCACCCTCGAGGTAGCAACGCCACATCTTGAAAGCTTGTACTACCGCAAGGAACTCTTAATCCCCAGTCGTGTATCGTGTTTCTACGGGGATGAGCTCCCTATTCTCATACGCAACTGGGTGACCGTTCTACATGAGGACGGCTCCAAGTGCTACTACCGACGCATCACATCGAACCTCCCACGGTTGCGATGGACCGGAAGAGTTAGGACGGGCACCATGGATAAAGCTCTTTGATTTTGAGAAAATCATTCTCGAAATCAGATGTCCATTCCCAACGCACGTCTTTTCGCGTGAGCCTGGTTAGTGGTGCTACCAGGGTTGAATACCCTTGCATAAACCGTTGAAAGTAGTTTGCAAGGCCGAGGAAAGACCAAATCTGCCCAATATTTTTGGGGCATGGCCAATCCACAACGGCTTGGACCTTTCGTGGGTCGACACGGATGCTGTCCTTGCCGACGATCTGTCCAAGGTATTTGAGTTCATCTTGTGCAAACTTGCACTTGCTCACTTTCGCATGTAACTTCTGTTCCCGAAGGATTACAAGAACTTCGCACAGATATTCTATGTGTCCTTCCATTGATTTGGAGAAAACTAGGATGTCGACCAGGTAAACCAAGACAAACTGTCCGAGTTGTTCGGTGAACGTTTGGTTCATTTCTCCTTGGAAGGTTGCTGGGGCATTTGTAAGCCCGAAGCATAACACTCGGAACTAATAGTGTCCCATGTGCGTTCAAAACGTGGTTTTGGGCACATCATCTTCCGTGATTCGGATTTGATGGTACCGTTGAGACAAATCCAAGGACGAATATACTTTTGCGCCTTGGATTTGGTCAAAAAGGTTCTCAATCCGCCGTAAGGGGAATTGGTTTTTCACCATCAGCTTGTTCAACGCCCGCTAATCTACGCACATGCGTAAACCACCGTCCTTCTACAAAAAGGATCGGCGCACTGTACGGCAAGCTACTAGGCTCGATCCACCCTTTTGCAAGGTACTCTTTGATTTGGCGTTCCCCCTCTCGCCTTTCTGCTTGACTAAGGCAATACATGGATCATGGAGATGTCGCCTCCGGTTGCAGCGGAATCGTGTGGCCCATGTGTGTTTCTGGTGGAAGCCCAGCTGGTGGATTTTGGAATACATCCGAGAACTCCGCCAATAGAGATTTGATCTCTTGTGGCGTGTCTTCCTTCACGTCGTCCTCCATTTTCTGCAGCTACGCCAAGAAGTATCAACAACCTTATCAAATACGTCTCTTAACCTGCATCGGAGGCAAGCTGGCATGGATTTTGAGTCAGGTCGGTGATAATTCCGTACTCGGAATCAACGTAAAGCGGCGCTGTCCTTTTCGGAGGATCAAACGCTTTGATTCAAAGCACGTGAGAGCCTTGTTCTCACAGAGCCAGGAATCGCCTAGCACCACGTCAAACGGGTCAAGAAGGTTGAGTACCTTCAACGTAACACTCTGTGTGTACCCTTGAATACAAATTTTTGCTTCACAAGTAGCGATCACCGGTACTGTACGGCTGTCACCGACAACAACTGTGCCATTTGATGGCTCGTACTTCAGGCCAACCTGTCGGGTAAAGCCAAGGCTAACAAAAGAGTCCTCTCCTCCAGTGTCCGTAAGTACGTTTACAGGAGCACCAACTAAGTGTCCTTTGAACTCCATCGTCATGTTGCCTTTACTCTTCCGAGTGAACAGGCTCGACGACGGCAAGCCGAATTTGTGATAAACATGGAATCTGTACGATGGACATCGTAACTCCCATGATTCACCCACTCGAGTCCACATCTTGTGGGCACGTGTGAATTCGGCTAGCACCTTCCAGTCTTTATATTTTACTGGGTCAAAATCGTCGACTAAAGGTACCGCGAACGTGATTTAACTCATTGCTTTGAGGGCATTTGCTTCAATCACTGTGTCATATAACTCTTGCACAATGGTTGGTGTCACCACCACTAAGCATGTACGATCATGCATCTCGTCTCGAGATGCAAGATTTAGTGGGCAATGTCGGTCAGCAAGTGTGTAATGGAGTTCAACAAAACGGGAGAAAGCAACAGAGAAATATGAACTCGTCAAAAACTCAAATTGTTTAACATCCTCATCTGAAAACATGAACCCACACTCGTGATCCAGTTTTACCCCTAAGTGGTCTCCACTAACGTCACTCAAGGGTGGGAAAACCCCACCCCACGGCCTTGTTCGTTACCACGGCCGGGCCCATTGCCGCGACCGCGACCCTGTCCACGACCCTGTCCGCTGCGTCCTGTCGCACCATCCCCACGAGGTTCTACTGCTACCGCTAATGCCACAACCTCTTGTCCACCACAAGCAGCCTCAGGGCACTGAGCCCTAAACTGGCCCAACTGCATGCAATTGTGGCAGGGCCCTTCGCGGAAGGCTGTGTTGCGACACTCACGCGCCGCCTGCAGCTCGTCATTCTCGCGGCTGCGCTTATTGTTGGGGCCCTTGTGTCCACCAGCCTTCTTGGCTGGAGGGTTTGCGGGCTGCTTGCCCTTGACCCCACCTCGCTGTCCAGCTGACCCACCATCCCCTGCAGCGTCCATGCGCATGTCGCGGCCTTGCAATGCACGCGCGTTCGACTGTGCACCAGAGTAGTGCTTCGGGTTCGCCGAATACACTTTGCTCGTGTAGTCGCGCAACGCCCTCCAGCTTGTCCAAGCTTGGCCAGTGCCTGTCGTGGTGGTGTTGTCCTTCAGCTTCTCGCTGGCGAGACCATCACGCAAGTACTTCAGTATCATGCACTCCAGGTACTTGAAGTTCTGAGTCCCATCGCCCTCGATGAAGCTTTCGGCTTCCTCCACGAGTGCGGTGAACTCGCTCAAGTAGGATTTGAGCGAGCTGCCCAGCTGCCTAAAGTCCTTGATCTTGTGGAAGGCACGCTCTGCCTCCTCACGTTGGGTGCACTTCTTGCGCATGATCGCGCAAAAGGCCTCCCACGGCATGGGCTACCACTCGAGGTGTGGTTGCTGCGCAGTCCACTCCTTGACCACATACTTGAAGAGTTTGTTTTCAAGCCGCATCGTGACAAGCTTGGCCTACTGGCTGAGTGGAACCTTGTGGACACGTAGAACGTGCTCCATGCGATTCAGCCAGTCGGTCAGCTTCACGCCCTTCCGGAAGATCTCCACACTGTGGAGGAAGGATGTGTTCATGACCGGGCCCGAAGTCGTCGAGGTAGGCAAGTCGTTGCTGCCACCGGCAGTGGCATCCGCAACTGTGGCACACTGCGCTTGCTACTGCATCCGCAACTGTGACACACTGCGCTTGCTGCTGCATCCGCACCTGGGTCACGCTCTTCAATGCCTTGTCGAGGTCATTGCATCGGCGGCTTGCCTCATGGGTGGCCAGGCGCTGCAGCTGGCGATCACGATCTAGGTTTGTGATGCTTTGCCCGACATGGGCTAGCAAGTTGGCAAACGCGAACTTGAGCTCTGATGTCGTCAGAGCATCGGCGATAGCCTCCAGGGCCTCGCGTTGTCCGTGCACCCTTACCCACTGCATGAGGGTACGGTTCGTGTACATGCATCCAAGGAGTCCCACCTTTCAAAGGACACTGTCGTCGGCGACGACGCTCAAATAGGTGCTGCCTTATCCAATTGCGGCCACATCATAAGAAGGGGGGTCCGCCCTCGTTCCTCCGAGTGGTGCCGTATCTCCACTGTCGGTGGTGATCAGGAGTCGGCCTCTCGTCTCAACAGCAAACTCCGCGAGCCGATGACGGTCATCGCGAATTGCTTTCGTGGCGTCGTCGTCCGGCTCGTTCTTGCGGGAACTTCCTGTGTGACCGCTTTCAGCACCCTTGCCACTCTCGGCAGTCTCGTTGCCGTCGGCAGCTTCAGGCGATGCGACGGGTGCATTATCCTTCTCGAGCAATCGGCTCAAGTTTGCCGCACGACGATGGCGATGGTCGCGATCCTCGTCGCCTTCGCCATCATCGGCGTCGTGCTCTTCGTCGGGGTCCTCCTCCGTGAGATCCTCCTCCATCTCGTCGTCCGTCGCGTGGGGGTCGCCCACGTGCGCATCGACGTGCTCGTCGAGCATTTTGTTGGCCTCCGCACGCTTCTCGGTGTCGCCGAGGTTGGTGACGGTTGCCTTAGGCGGTACGGTGGCCTTAGGCGGTACGGTTGCCTTAGGCGGTACGGTTGCCTTAGGCGGTACGGTTGCCTTAGGCGGTACGGTTGCCTTTGGGTTGGCAACCGTGCTCGCGGTGGCGGCTCTCAAAATTTGGAGTCCGCCGAGAGCGTGTGGTGAGAACATCACTACCTTGCCCTTGTTGGTCTTGGACGGTCCGGCACTTGCTATCTCGTCGTTCGTGCAACTAGCACGTGAAGGTCGTTGTGAGGATCACCCCACAACGAGGAGGAATCGCCTCCTAAGATGTTGCTCTCACGATCGGTGAGGCAATTATAAATTTATTTTCTGTTTTCCTAGGCCGCCACGTCAACACAAGGTCGTGGGTTTTGAAACTAGTCTTCCTAAGCCGTGACTCACGGCAATTAGTAGCGACTAGATTCTAGGAAAACAAAAAACTACAATGCAATGAATTAACAAGAAGTGTGAGTACCGCTCACAAAGCTAGGGCAAAGAGTTAGAGAGGAATTACAACAATACCTAGAAACTCCTCCAATCCTTCTTCCAACTTCTTTTCTTCTTCCTGTCTTCTTGTCTTCCTAGGCCTCCTCTTGAGTCTTCTTCGCGCGTCTCGCGCCCCATGACAGCGTCCTCCTTGAGCCGGCGGCATTGGGGAAGCCGCTAAAAGTCCTCAAGGTGTCGTCCTCCCTCTTTTAGGGCTTCCTCAAGCTGTGAGAGCCCGTGGCCTTGGGAAGAAACGCTGTCCCGATTTTGTGTTGAAGGAGGGAAGGAGGGAACCTTGAAAAGAGGGGAAATTCTTGGTGGTTTGGGGGTGGACACTCCCCACCCCGTCCCACAAGAATCCCTTAGGTCCCCTAGAGCTAATGAGAGACTAGAGGGAAATGGCTCCCCCAAGTAGGGCTCCTTTTTAGCTCTCCAACGCACTTAACGGCACTTTAATCCGCTAGGTATGCATGTCGTAGTCCCTTCTGGCATTTCTCCTACTGCTTGTAGCTTCCGGCGGCGTTTTGTATAGGACATAGCCGCTGCTTCCGTCGAACCCTTGGTCGTAAGGGTCATCTGGTTCTGATACCACTGTAACAGGTCCAACCTCCAGCTCCTGCTCTGAAGTCATCGTCGGAGTTCGTGAAATGGCATTCTCAATCCGCATCAGGGGTTTACCCCCTTCGCAGAACTGAGGGGTAACTGTCATCAACGACTAAGAGCAGGGAGACTCGAATGCTCCGGAGGCCCATTTCTGTTTTTAACCCTACCCCTGGTTTTGGGACCCAAACCGAGGGTTATTACCTCAAACTCGTGTGTTTGCACGAGTTAATTGGTGTTTTTGTATCGAAGTTTGTCGCAAAAACAAACTTCGATTTACGTTTTGACGTTCTGGCATGAAATTGCCGCGTGCGAGGCACGCTGGCGATTTTGCACTAGTTTCTCTCGCCTCTCGTCCCGCGTCCCCCTCCCTCGTCCTCGCTCACTCTCTTGCAAGGAGGGCAAGCGGGGGCGAGGGCACAAGGCCATGAGGCCTTGTCCTCGAGGCCCTTGTGGCCCCTCACCTGCCGATTGGGCTCAGGTCGCGATCGGCGGTTGGCGACCGGCTGGCCGGTGGCGGGCCAGTCGCTTGGCCGGCCGTCGGCCGTCCGGCCGGCCGCCAGCGAGCTGGCCAGTGGCCAGAAAAATGCTGGCTGCCGGCCAGCCCTCGCTGACGCGAGGGGTGGTGCGCAACCACCCCTCACTTCAGCAAGGAGGGGGGGCCGAACCGGCCCTCCCGCTACAACCTGAGAGCGAGTGGTGAAAAAAAAAAAACACGGAGGTGAGGGCGAGAAGAGAGAACTAACCACAAAACAAAAGGGGGAGGAGGGGCAAGATAGTTTGAATCAATCCTGCGGGGCCACAGCAAAGCCCGGCATCTCACCGCCACCAAGAGTCGTACAAGCCTCAGCAACAACAGCAGCTTCCATAGTAGCAGCAGTTGTGGCGGTCCACTGGCGACGACTGCTTAGTGCAAAGCGGTTGTTACAACGCTTCATGTTTCGTATTCCCAGCCGACATCTGATTCTGTCGTCGGCGGCAACTTCTTGTTCGAGATGCGTTGTCGACCGGCGTCTCTCTGTGGCTCGTGGATTGGTGCGCGCAGTGTACTCTAGAGGATCGACGGCGGATTCGAGTCTGTCCATCTCTGAGGGCTCAGTCGTCTACCGCTTGGAGCAGGAGCCACACCTGCAGCCGCCACCTCTTTTGTTCTTCGAGCAGTCTTCGCTCTATTAGTGGCAGCAGCATTAGTAGCCAGAGCTGGTCAGACTCCATTCTCCAAGCGTATTGTGCTAGTGCATCTCATCCCGTCTCGTCACGTTTGTTGACCCTGACGCCGTGACATCCGAGAGTGACAGTACCTATGGGTCTTGACCTCTCCCGCGGCTTGGTGTTTACCACAGTGAGTAGGTGTCCTCGGGACCTATCAATCGTCCAGCGCACGAGATGAGTGTGCAAACATTTGAGCAAGCGCCCTGGGCGTTCCCCTACTATTACTGTGGTGATGGACGTCATGGTTGGCGTCGCTGCTGGACGTGCCCTCGCAGGTGGCATCCACATTGGATTCAACCTCGTCCGAGCCTGCGTCCTCCACAACACATCGATATGTCGGCGTTGGTAGATCTCCTAGCTGGACCTGTGGCTAGCATGTTTGCTGAGATGCACGACCTGCGGCAGATGGTGCAGTGGCTTTGTGACCTCGTCGTCACTAAGCGTACTTCCGCTACTAGTTTGTCGACGGCCTCTTCAACCACATCTCCTTCATCCTCTCGTTTTTCCTCATTCGATGGTATCCCTTAAGCTTCACCTGTCGGTCTGTCCCAGGCTGCTACCATCCTCTTGATACTCCACTCTCCTGTGACCACAACGCCACCTCGCAATGACATGTCTTCATGCAGTTGTTCTAGTCGTGTGTTCCCGCGGTGTCGGCGTCAACGTTGCGCACGCCATACTCGCGCCGGTTTTGATACACCCTCCACCTCCTCGGCTTCCGTTGCGGTACCTGTCGAGGGGGAGTGTGGTCACCGCGTAATGCCTGTTGTGACCGTAGCGACAGGATCCGCACTCGTGCAACGCCGTGGTGCCCGAGCATCTGCTCAAACGAGCTCAGATGATACGGTGACAACACATGGCATGGAGTCCGATCCCAACATGTCGTTCATGGTGGAGACTTGCCTGTCATCGTCCGGGCCGGATCCAGATCTTCCACAGCAGCAGGTGACATCAGGAGTAGCACAAGCATGGTGTCCTTATACGGTACCACTCGCGGCTCCGACCGGTGGAGGCCCAGGGGTGGCACAGGAGTCCCGTATGGATCGGGATGCATCTACTGGACTTTTGGGGGAGAGTGTGCAACAGACTCACACCAGTCCGGCGGATGTTGGAGTGCTTGGGACCTACATGTTATTGAAGTCGACATCTACGCTGGGGCAGCAGCCAAACATCATACAGCAGGAGGAGTACAGGTCCCGCGTGCCTTGGCGGTGCCACTCGCGACTCCGATCGGTAGCGACCTGGCGGCGGCACAGGAGTATCGTGCGGATCAGGATGTCCCATATGGATTTCCGGTTCTACAGTCTCCGGGTTCCCGTACACACGACGGATCAGCAACATACATGACGGAGTTAGATGGTGGTCCTCACTCCATCATCAAGCAGGTGGCAGCGACCAGCCTTCCAGGCGAGATAGTGCGTGAGCGCTAGCTGCGCTTGCTGGTTGCCTTGAAGGGCATTGTCCAGCCTCATTCATGCACACCTATGTCCACTATGGTGGCAATCGAGGACACTGGAGCAGATCCGTACACACGGATGGAGTCACCTCTTCAGCAGGAGCTGAGTTCTGCCCCCTCGTTCTCACCTGTTGGTGACCCTGCTTATCACATCAACGTTGAATGTGGCGGTACCTGCACAGACGACATTTCCACATGCTCCGCGGACTCTGACGACTCCTCCTTCTCCTTCTCTCTCGGCATACAACCACTCACTCCTCGTATGACAGGCACAGGCTGTGGTGTGGATGCGATACCGGCAGCTGTATCCGATGTTGCAGCATCTCAGTACATTGCGAGTTTGGTTGACCCCCAGGAGGATGCAGCAGCATCGGCTCCATTGTCTTCAGCAGCAGAGATGTAGATAGAGCAGTACTCGCAAGTTCTATAGTCTCCATGTGCAGTATCCAGTGAGGCAGAGTATATGCTACGTGAGGCAGACGTGGGCCACCTCCACATGTCACAGGTAGATTACGCTGACCTGCAGGAGCGTGTAGTAATGCTGCTGTGGGAGATGATGGTAGCGCGTGAGTGATTCTCAGAGGAGGGGAGCATCACTACTATCGACACGAGCCTTCCGCCACCAGCATCTGGCACACCCATAGTCAGGGAGGATCTTGTAGCAGCTGTGAGTATGACATTCGACAGAGACACTACCATAGTAGAGCTAAGAGTGCCTTCAGTTTCCTCCATCGTCGCTCCTGTCGACTCCGTCATCGCTCCTCCTTGTGCGGCTGCCATCACGCACCTTCATCCACCTCACTCAGCTGCTCCATCGTCACCGTCGTCCATGAGTGGTGATCCGGTTCGTCGCTCCAGCCCTCTTCTTATAGCCGTACACTCCTGTGCTTCACGGTGCTCTATCTCACCTTGGAGGCCAGCCCCGTCACTTCATCCACGCTCGCATGCTGCTCGCCCATTCCCTTTCCTCCAGCATACACAGATGCATTGCGGTAGAGCAGACGGAGGAGACACTATGAGTTGGGACCCTTGGTAGTCACGCGAGGACTGCTACACTGCAGGTGATGGAGTTGTGACGTGAGGAGTCATAGCCGGAGACACCACTTTGTCTTTGAGGGATTGAGCCGAATCGTGCATGACAGGGGGAGCTATCTCTATATGATGCAGAGACCACATGATTTATCGCCCAGGATCTGTTCAGCTACGGTATCAGTATCTCCAACGAGGACATCGCCACCAGGTACATCTGCCCAGGGGGAGTGTTGTGTAGACCTCGACTTGACATGACGTTATGGGAGATGCATGGTGAGGGAACCATACTCTGATATGAGCATACTACTGCCGCACTCTGTTGGTCGAAACCCGGACACTTGGTCGGTTGCACCAGTATCACGAGGAGACCATGAGGTCCTATGTCTTGGTGTGTGGCCATACTATGCGTGGCATGTGCATGCCAACTGGTTTGCTCATAGTGGTCGAGACCCGGACACGTGGTGAGGTACACCCGTGTTACGAGGAGACCCTCTATGATCATATGTGTTGATTGATGATGCTATTGTGGTCGGCACACAAACACCTGTTGGTTTGCTCATAGTGGTCGAGACCCGGACACGTGGTGAGGTACACCCGTGTTACGAGGAGACCCTCTATGATCATATGTGTTGATTGATGATGCTATTGTGGTCGGCACACAAACACCTGTTGGATTGCTCATAGTGGTCGAGACCCGGGCACTGGTACCGCCAGTGTCACGAGGAGCCCAATTTGTCGTCTGACATGTGTATGATGTGCATTACACTGGTTTGTGTGCGTGGGCATCACTCCTCTTATGGTCGAGACCCAGACACTTGGTAGGATGTGCCAGTGTCTAGGGAAACCTTAGATGGGTAGCAGATGAGTGTGTGTGTGTGGTTGATAGATGCAGATTGTGGTTTGGCATAAGTTGTTGTTCCATGCCTTTGTTCATTTGTTCTCGCGTGCACGGCTATGTCAGCCAGGGGGATTGTTTGTTTGTGTGGCTTCCACCCGTCACCACTGACGCTGATGGGTGTTCCATATACCCACGTTGGCGGTACATGGTAGAGGAGGGCGTGACAACACGACAGGCTTCCGAACTGTACCAAGATTTCTCCAGCACCTAGGACAGTGCCGGCGAGACACGGTCGATGCGTTCCGGCAACCGTGTGGGCTTGTCGGGAGCTAGGAGAGTTTTCTCGGTGGGTTGAGACCAGCAGACCCGGTGGACTGTACAGATGCGACGAGGAGATCCAGTGGCTGTCTTTGTGCTTCCGATGTTTGAAAAGCCGTGTGTGATGTCTAGACGTTGATTCCGATATTTTCTAGCATTGCTCCTGTTTTCTCGGTGGTCGAGATCCGGGCTCTCGGGGAGCTCATCCGGTGCCTCGAGGAGACCACCGTTATCTTTATCATGGTGTACGCCATGTGTTCTCTGTGTTGACCCGTTTGGGTTGAGCGAGGTTGACGGGGCCCGGTGCGGCTTGCTGTCGGCGCCCCTACTTAAGCCCGCTAGGGGCTCATTTGTATTTCTCCTTGTTCTTTTATACTCAGCGTTCCAGACTTAGCCAAATTCCTGCTGTCTTGCATCGCACTCACACACACAGCTCATGTTCATTTTTGCATGGGCCTGCATGCCCTAAAATACTTCCAATTTGATCCACCGGGCGGGCTACGATGCTGCGTCCGAGAGCCTCACTTCAGAGTAGTGACGTGCAGCGATGGTATGTGTATATGGATAGAGTCAAGAGGCCACTTACGTGTTCATACCCCATGAACAACACTACCTCATGACCCACAGACAAAGAGGCAGCACACACATGAGAGAGAACAACACATCCATGCGGTAAGCGAAAACAACTCACAATTAAGGGAAGGGCACACCAACATCAATGTGGGGTATCACTAGTGTGCAGTAGAACAATAGCATGATCAGCTGCCTTGAGATTCTGCACGCTGTTGATGAGTATAGACCTAAACAACTTGAATATCTCAAGGAGCAATGCGCTCACGTACAAAGTGATTCTCAACGTTTATGTGATTCGTGCAATAATGATGTATGTCGTCGTGCTCAACAAATGCTTTCGTTATCTAATTGTTGTAGTGAAGAGCGATGGAGCGGATAGGCACACACAATTCTTGCAACTATCGGTAAAACCACATTTTTGCGCGTACCTACATTGAGTGCCACGCATTTGGCCTCACTCGAGCTGCGAGCAATACATACTTGTTCTCCACTCTTCCAATAGATAGCAGTCCTCGTGCGACTACATGTACTTGTGTCATGTGCCCAGTCATGATCCATGTATCCATCTACCACCGAGAGTTATGCATAATAGCATAGACAAATCAGCACTATGGAGGTCACGTAACAAGCAACACACAGGGAAACCTCAAGATGCCTCTAACAAGGCTGCTGTAAAAACTTAGCCAAGAATTTGACAAAGAAGACCACATCTGCTTGAGTGGTGGTGGCTGTTGTGATTTATGACCCTCCTGTCGACCTGTACAGTTTACTATGACCACTCGGTCGTGTCCATACTCATGCAGATCCTTGATGTGGACCCTGGTGGTACCGGTGCGTCATCTTGTGGTGGACTACCAGCTTGGTGCTCACCGACGACTGTTCCAGAGCTCTGGACGCTGCCCGGAACCTCCTGCAATTTTTTTGCAGCACGTAGGAGTTTGGTGGACTGGTCGTGGGCCCGATTTGCATGTCTTTGTATTGTGTGTCCACCGTTTGAAGCCGGATGTATTCATGTGACCAGTCGTAGCGTCCGGCTTGTGATTCTGCACGGCCAGGTTTAGAAGACTTAGCATTCTGACATGTTTGCGCAGAGTTACGGCCAAAACAGTGGTTTTGGGCCGCTTTTGGGATAGATCTTGCACTGACATGTTCGACACCCACCATGCGCCACGGCCGGTACTTATGCCATGAACCTGTCATTTGTCATTTCTCTCTGCAAATGCAATTGAAGCATTCTGACACTTTGCCTTGTGTCTCCTAGCCACACCCTTGCCGTTGTGTGCACGACCTGTGACTGTCGTCACCGTCTCACCGGGCACTGAAGCCTAGTCGGCGGCAATGTCGCTAGGAAGCTTCCACGCATCGTCTCATGGTGTGAGAGCAGTGAGACACTTCTTGCCAAGCTGCACAGCAGAGATGTAGCAGAGCAGCAGCAGTGAGCGTCACTGATGTTGCCGAGCCACAGGAACCTGTCGACGACACCCGAGTGTCGGCGACGTCACCCACATGAGAGTGCATCAGCAGCAGCCGCCAGTAGTAGAATGTGACACCTGCATCAGGCGGCAGCTGCTAGCAGCTGCTGGCATTGGCGCCAACAGCGGCGGCAGGAGGCCACAAACGTAGCAGGCGACGGCTGTCAGCAGCAGCAGCTCGCGGCAACAACAGCGCGCAGCAGCGGCAGCACGCAGTAGGAGCAGCGCGCAGAAGCGCTACACAGCGGCGGCGGCGCTGACAGCGGGCAGTAGCAGCATGCAGCAGCAGCATCATTGAGCAGCAGCAGCAGTAGCATACAGCAGTAGTAGCAGCAGCAGCGCTGCAAAGCAGCAGCGTAGTAGCAGCACACAGCGGCAGCAGCGCGCAGCAGCCGCTACGCGCAGTTGCTACAACAGCATCGCGCAGCTGTGCTACGGCACAACAGCAGTGCGCAGCTGCTGCCAGAGCTGCGCAAGCAGCCATGAGGCTGCTGCTGCAGGTGCCAACGCATCAGTAGTAGAAGCAGCCGAGCGGAAGTTGCTACGGAGCTTCCGCGCAACGGTTGCTACGAAGCAGGCGCCCCTTGCGTAGTGCGGCAACAACAGCGAGGTTTGTCCAAAAAAACTGGAAGGAGGGGAGCTGACGTCAGCATTTTTCTTGCTGCCGTCATCAGGTTATGCTGTAGTCAGCAACCACCTACTGCCATCAGCAGTTTCCTTCGTGAAATTTTTCGTCGGAGAGTCAAACGTTACTAGCGTTTCAACTCCTCGAGAACCGTTGACGTTTTTGCAATCCAACCAAGTTGACATCTCGGCCCATAATGAGCAATGACATAGCTCCCTCTTCTTCCTCCTCAGGGGTCATGAGCCCACGCTCGCAGGCTTTTTAGGACCTGCGAAACCAGCAAGACAAGATGTGTTTCCTACAGCAGGCGCAGACTGACGCCATCCGTACACTCACTGAGCTTCTTTGGGGTTAGTCCACGGCCCCACGACAGACCTTTGAGGGAGCTGCCGGTGTTGCACCCTCTACACAACAGTCAGCTACAACATCAAAGACAGGAGCTTGAATTGACCCGCCACCTCTTGATCCTTCAGATGAGGATCTAGATCTGCCAGGCATGGAGGGCGACTCCCCCGAGATTCGTGTGCTTCAGGAGCGTCTCCGCCAGCTTCAGACAAGCTCTCGACCCCAACACACATCTCGTTTTCCCAAGATTCGATCGTTGCCTGACGTCCACCCCAGCGACTTCCCTCTCTCCAGTGTCTTCCCCTGGCTACGGTTGCTCTCCCTACAGAGCGGCAACCCAAGGACTTCGAGACATCGCACCCACGATATGTCAACGAGGACGGTTTTGACGGTTGGGAGATCCTTTTCCAGGTTTGGGCCACTTCAGAGGGAGTGTGACCCTACTACCACAGTCCATACTAGACTACAGACCAAGCACAAGTGCTGACAACGGCTAGGGCGATGCGCGGACTTCTTTACGCCATGCCGCGCCAGACCGTCGTCGACTTCCGCTCGTTCTTTGGCGACACCGGCACAGGCACCGGCGTTGATCCACGCATGGCTGAGACCTGGCATTATCCCTGCTTATTGAATCGACGCACGCCACCTGCGCCGCCCACATTCGTGCCTTTCACTCCCTTCGTCAGGGGCCTGACGAGCGTGCAGCCGAAGACTAGCGCCGCGCCGTGCACATCTACGCGCGCCTTAGGACCTCAGGAGGTATACAGCTGTGGACGCTCCGCACGATCATGCTCGGAGTTTGCCTTGAGCACAGAGACATCTTCACAAGGTACAGCGACGCCGTGCTTGAGCCTTTTTTGGCCTCACTGTAGCTTCTTCCCTGGGCGCACCAGCTCATCCTCCAGGTGACTTCAGCCCGTGAGGCAGTCGTGGCTCATGAGGAGACTCCCCTTGCTGCAGGAGTCATCGCATCACCACCGATGTCCCTCGTGCAGTCTCCTTCTCCATCCTCTGTCACGTCCTCCTCTTGCTCTTCCACCCCAACTACACCGACTCAACACAAGGTGTCGCGGCAGCAGCACAAGGGAAGAAGGGGCGACGGAGGCACGGCTCGGGCTAGCAGCAGTCACAGTAGCAGCCCTCATCGGGTAGTAGCAGTGGACGCTCTATGCACTGCTACAACTCCGGAGGCGCTCATCGCTACACCGAGTGCCAGCAGCCGCTCGGATGGGCATGGATTACTCGCGCACTTCAGGTTGCGCATGCACCACGGTCTACGTCGAGCAGCACTTCCTCCGGGTGCACGGCGACCACGATCACAGCAATTCACGCTTCACCATCGACGAGCAGTGACAACCTGGACTCACGTGACCACACCATCGCCGAGCTCTGGCACCTTCTGGAGCTTCGCTTTCAGGGAGGTGCGAGTGTGTTGTCACAGCTGGGTGGTTCACAGACTGTCTGTTTGTCTGTTCTTGTGGCTCGAGATGACTCGTGTGGGGGGGCCACAGTCGGCATGTGATGACAATGGGCCTAATAGTACCGATTGGATTCATGAGTCTCACCTTTGTGACCTTCGTCGTTGCCACCCCAGACGGACGCTGCCAAGCGTCCGTCTGAGGCCGAGTGTTCCATTACCCGTTGTATAGTGACGTCCTCCAATCGTGACTCCAATGGCACTTGGATCATCGATTCCGGTGTCACTCATCACCTGACCTATCGTCGTAGTGACTTCGTTGTTCTCCGCCCCGTTGCATCTGTTCGTTCCTTTCGCACATACTCTAGTCAGTCCTTGCCAGTCCAGGGTGTTGGGGTCGTGTGTTTCGATGGTCCGTCTGGCCCCCTGTATCTTTTCGAGGTGCTGTTTGTGTCTGACCTTGACCTCAGTTTGCTTTCTGTTTGTGCTTGCACACTGATGGGACTCTCTCTGGAGCACACGGCAGACTCCGCGACTGTGACTGTTGTTGACACTCGTACCGTTGTTCTTTGTGCCTCTCTTGTGGATGTCATGTATCGTGTCTCTTAGAATTCACCTCCTTGCTCCCCCTCCCCTTCAGCTTGTGTTTTTTCACTGGCGTTCTGTCTCCTCAACACCAACGATTGCTTCATCGTCGTCTGTGTCATGTAGGCTCTGACATTGTGTCAAAGCTCATTCGAACACAGCCTGCCCTCGGTCTTGATGTGGCTTCTTTCAAGAAGTCTTCCAAGATCGACTCTCTCTTCTGCTCTCAGGGTAAGATGCATCGTTGCACCTACCCTGACTCTAGCTCTAGTGCACTTCACCCTCTCGAGTTAATCCATTTGGACCTTCTTGGTCCTCATCCTGTCGAGTCTCTGTCCGATCGGGGCCGATACGTTCTGACCCTGACTGATGATTTCACCCGGATGCGGTGGGTCCATAGCTTGCGCCAGAAGAGTGACGCCACTCTCGTAGTTTGCCTCAGGCTAGTGATGGCTGAGCGTTAGTCCGGCCAAACGCTACATACTTTCTGCTCGGATCACAGCGGCGAGTTTCTTGGCGAGATGGATAGCTTCTTCACCGAGCACGGGATTTTTCACCAGGTCTCCGCCCCTGCTACTCCTCAGCAAAACGGTGTTTCTGAGTGCTGGAACCGCACCATAGAGGATGCGGTTCGCGCTATGCGGTTTGAGTGCTGTCTCCCAGAGTCCTTCGTTTTTTAAGGATTTGCCTACATGACTTGGGTCTGGAACCGCCTGCCGCACGGTCCCCTTCCGGACCACGTCACACCGTATGAGCTCGGGTTCGGCCACCGTGCTGACCTACGCCTCGCTTGCGTCTGGGTATCCTTGGCTTCTATGTGGTACACCGAGGAGCAGCAGGGGTCCAAGGTCTCACCGCGGGGTCGCTTGTGTGCTTTCATAGGCATCTCTCTGTGGTCGAAGACCTGGCGCTTTTGGGATCCTGCTCGTCCTCGCATTGTTGAGT
The DNA here is from genome assembly GCA_023375785.1 of Penium margaritaceum. Classification (NCBI taxonomy): domain Eukaryota; kingdom Viridiplantae; phylum Streptophyta; class Zygnematophyceae; order Desmidiales; family Peniaceae; genus Penium; species Penium margaritaceum. The sequence goes on from SZWC01014992.1 coordinate 35,281, forward strand.
CACGCGACGCGCTCTTCTTTGAGTCCCTCACCTGCCGTGATCTGACATTGATCACATCGCAGTCCGTCACGCATGTTCCTATGTGTGAGGTTTCTCGACGGATGGGGGAGTCTGCACCTGTGAGCACCTCTCGCACCAATGATGGTCACTGCACTACATAGAGTAGTGATTGTTGCTGTTGCTTCTGCTACTTTTGCGTTTGTTCTAGCACCAACCTGCATGACTACGTTGAAGGCAGCTGCGGCAAAGGACCTTTGTTCAGCCACGGCTGTCATGAACGTTTCAATAGCTCTCCTAGCAACAATGCTGGCGAGTGCACAAGCAGTACAGGAAGTTACAACAAAAGGGGAGGCAATAGCGGTGGAGACCAGCGTTGCTTCCAAGATGGAGAGGATGTTAGGTGGTGTAGATGAAGCAGACTGAAAGCGAGAGATAACCACGAGTGCAATGTTAAAGTGCACAGGGAGCATACGCAGTGCTGTGGGAGATGCGAGTGCCGTCCCAACGAAGGCTTCATGCTATCTCTGATGACGTCTCCCATGGAAAATGAGTGAGCTTATAGGAGTTACGTGAGGTCTTTGATCGCATGGAGGCCCTGTGGCTGGTGCGTTCTATGGCGTGGACAAATCCTCTGAGACAGACTAGCAGTGTGCCGCACATTTAGTGACGTCCCACTCGTAGTCCTTCGTGAGATCGTAGTCATTGTCGAGGAGGTAGCCGGGGGTGCGGTGACGAGTACGCAACTTCTACTCGCACTTAACCTTGTAGGAGGAAACCTTGTCTTTGATCTAATAGTGCTCACGCCGGGTTGTGGGAAATGTGGGAATGGGCTCAATTTTAGGAAAAGACAGTAAGAAATTGGTGTCCAATTACCTTGTTAGGTAGATACTCCTAAAACTCCAGAGAAATAGCGATATTTCTCTTGTTGTGGTGTCTGTTGCTACAATAGCATGTACGAGATATACAAAGGAACCTTAGACTATAGGCATACCTACTGATGGCAATGCAAGGGCTGCCACTTTAGTAGTGCACGCGCGGGTGAAGATGCACAGTAAGTTATGAATGTGGCTACTCCTACTACTAGGATCGCTGCATCTATGGGCTACAAGTTCAACTGTGATTGCATCTCTCACGTTCAGTGTGGTGACTGTGGCTTAGGGATTACACGTGTAGATGCAAATACACCGTGGGCTGCAAGTACATTTGTTGCTATCACTACAAGAAGCATGTTACGGTAGCACGTGTAAAGGATATAGAGGCACCTCATTACGGGAGAAGCTACTTTCGCCAATGCGGTTGTAGTTTTAGTGTTAGCATACGAGTGTGGGTAAAAATCTTCCATAGGCTTTTGCGCGCGTGTGCAAATGCATTGTGGTTTGCAGAATCAACTATTATTGCCTTTGTGATTGATTCGACATCACGTGTGAGAGGTACACAGATACCTCAAAAGGTGGGGGGAGTAGATTTTTCCAAAGTAGTGGCTAGAGCTGTGGTAGCGCACGTGCGAATACAAATTCACCGTGGTTTAGGAGCGCATGCATTGCTCATGGTGCGATTACTACAGCTGCTATGACGTATGCACGAGTGGAGCCACATGAATTGATAGAGGCGGTGGTGGCAGTTGTGAACGCGGATAGGATAGCGAGAAAGGAAACTTCCCTCCCTTATGGAGAAGCTTCGGCTCTATTCATCTGATACTAGTAATAACTCGTAGTTGCTAGGCTAGGCCACATGTCCATACATTGGATCCTGAAGGGGGAGCACGTGTACCATGAAACAAGGCAACCACACATAGGAAAGATGTGATTAAGAGTCACATAAGTGAGTACATATGGTCACAGGCCAGCGTGGTGATCGGAGTCGGTGGACCGGGCCACCCAGGCAAAGAGATTCTCTAGGGCCTAGACGCAACCCCGGGATCGAAGTGGACCTGTCCACAATGAGCCGCCGGTGGTTTTTCATACGCCAACATAAACTGGAATTGTAGTCCCGCGAGATGAGCAACTCGATGTCACCAAGTAAGAGGCTGCCCAAGCATGCATAGCTAAAACATAGTCAACCACGTTGTCTGCAAGGGTATGTGGATGCATGTACTCTACCATGCAGTAATCCATAAGTGCAAGATGAATCAAGCAGTTTATGCTTATCACAATAATTGAGCTCTCACACACAGTACGTCAGGACACAACTAGCGCCACTCTTGCACATGGTTGAGATGTCAAGAGTGCATAATCCATCAGGTAGGCAAAAATTCCAGGAAGCTTCCTAGCCTTTCTGCTTGCTAGCCTGACAGCACGGGTCTGGCTGGTTGACACACAGGTCATGCAAGGGACAGCAAGGGTAGGGAGAGACACGTGCACTTGTATCTCAAGCTTCAACTGAAGTTAATGCATAGAGAAATAACAAATGACAGGTCCACAACATAAATAGCCGCCGTGGCTCACGGCGGGTGGCGCACACGGCGGTGCCTGTCAAACCTGAACCGGCCCAAAACCACTGTTTTGGCCATAATTCTGCGCACAAGCGTCCAAATGGAGCGCCGTCTGATCCTACGGATGCACGACGAAAAGACAGACACAACGACTGGTCACACGCCTACGTCCGGGAACAGCCGGAGAGTGTAAGAAAACAAACACGTAAATCAGCCTGGCAGGGCTGTCCACCGAGAAAATCCTAAATACCTCCAAACGTAGTCCGTGGGCTGTGGGAGCCCTCTGGTACACTGGGTAGGCTGCCAGGCTGCCTCCAGCGGGTGGAGCATCACCTCAGGGAACTCTGTCTCCAGCTGGGTCCGCCTCAAGGATCTGCACGAGCATGGACACGGCCGAGTGGTCACAACCAACTGTACAACTGTGTATGACTGACAACATCACAACACTCCCCCATGACCCGATGGTACGCATGTCCATACACGTGCAGAACGCGTGCCGGTGCAACACAGAGTGCTCAACAGGGACCCGGACAATCACCCACTCTCGGACAGGGGTCGCAATCCGACGGAACGAACAGCCCCGAGGAACTTCCCACGTGCCAGTGCCTTGGTCAGGAAGTCAGCGCGCTGCAAGTCTGTGCCCACCCAGACGATGGAGATCAACTGCCGCTCCACCAGATCGCGCACGAAATGATACTCGACAGCGATGTGCTTCGTGCGTGCGTGGAACACACCAGAGTTCTCAGCGATCGCGAGAGCACTCTGGTTGTCGCATCGGAGGATGATGGTAGGCACGGACTGACCCAAGCACTGGAACAACCGCTGCAGCCACACCGCCTCAGCGGCGCCAGCGCCCAGAGCAACATACTCAGCCTCTGAGGAGCTGCGAGCAATGCACCCCTGCTTGCCGCTGCGCCAAGACACAGCGGTGCCACCAAGCAGGAACACGTAACCCGTGCGGCTGCGTCCATCAGGACTCCATGCCCAGTCGCTGTCGGTGTAGCCATCTACCACAACCGAGCACTGTCTCCGAAAGCAGAGACCGTGATACGGTGTGGAGACCACGTACCGGACGACTCGCAAAGCTGCGTGCAGAGCGCGAGCCCGAGGGGACTGACTGAACTGTGCGAGTAGGTTGACAGCGAACGCAATGTCGGGACGCGTGGTCGTGGCCAAGTACATCAGTGAGCCAATGATGC
>SZWC01014992.1:45610-64179 GCA_023375785.1 Penium margaritaceum
CATAAATAGCCGCCGTGGCTCACGGCGGGTGGCGCACACGGCGGTGCCTGTCAAACCTGAACCGGCCCAAAACCACTGTTTTGGCCATAATTCTGCGCACAAGCGTCCAAACGGAGCGCCGTCTGATCCTACGGATGCACGACGAAAAGACAGACACAACGACTAGTCACACGCCTACGTCCGGGAACAGCCGGAGAGTGTAAGAAAACAAACATGTAAATCAGCCTGGCAGGGCTGTCCACCGAGAAAATCCTGAAGACCTCCAAACGTAGTCCGTGGGCTGTGGGAGCCCTCTGGTACACTGGGTAGGCTGCCAGGCTGCCTCCAGCGGGTGGAGCATCACCTCAGGGAACTCTGTCTCCAACTGGGTCCGCCTCAAGGATCTGCACGAGCATGGACACGGCCGAGTGGTCACAACCAACTCTACAACTGTGTATGACTGACAACATCACAACAGTCAGGACACAACTAGCGCCACTCTTGCACATGGTTGAGATGTCAAGAGTGCATAATCGATCAGGTAGGCAACAATGCTTTGTCTGAGAGCTTTAATTCATGTTAGTCACCTGCATTTATAGTGTGCATGTAGACAGAGTCACGAGGTGACTTGCGTGTTTACACCCCATAAAGGACACCTTGTTAGCTCTGCCCCTATCTTGCAGGTTGGAAACAAGAACAACAAGGGTATGATGAGGGAGATGCGCATAGTCTCTGAAGCAACCATAAACTAAGGAGGAAATAAGATTCATAAGCATGCAACATAGATAGTTGTCGCAGGCACCATTGAGGCTGCTCACTCCAAAGTATCAGATTGCCCTAAACTGGCCCAACAACTGCTTTGGATATATCTCTTTCCCCACAAAACAAAATGAAGCACCGCCCAAAAAAATGGATGCAAAATCTTGAGCAAGATGTAACGTCTACGCGCATGCCCTACACTGGCATTGACTAGTGGACACAATACAGTGTTTCAAGGAAACTTCTCATGAGTCATTACTCACGTTGTCTAGCACTTCAAATGCAAGAAGAGCTAAGACTTGGCTAAGAGGATAACCATGCTCTTTGGAGCAACCAAGCGTAGAAGGATAACAACTCACAAGCAGAAAATATGAAAAGGTTTTGTACGAGAATGTCAAGTTGCGTTGTTCAACAAGTCATTTTCCCCTCAAGTGGCCCAAAACCATTTTTTTCGCCATGTCTCATGGAAAACGCATCCAAAATAGACACCGTTTCATCATATTCGTGCAAACTCTCAAGCAACACAAAATGCTAGCATACATGTCTTAGTTTGGCATCTATTGGTGAAAACACATTACAAGAACATGGAAATAGACGTGGAAAACTTTCATCATAGCACACATCACAAAATCCGTCCACATTGAATGTCGAAGGCCTCAACATGATTTCTTCTTGCCTTCACACTTGTATTCATGCAATCTACAGATGTGATGCTCATTAGCAAAACAAAGCTATTGCTCATTTCATATTAATCACATGTTTATATTTTCAATATTTGTTCTGTTACACCAATTGTACCAATTCATCTTTTACGTTTTTCGCGACAAAATAGAAGTGTCAGGTGCAAAAAATTGTGAAATCAAGAATGATGCATCTTTGGTGTCTTGGTCGTTTGAGTTGAATGGCTCGTGCGATGCCATTTCGTGAGTTACTGCTTCAAGATAATGTTCTGTGAGTCTGGAAGGTTTTTAGAGTATCAATGCACATTTCTTTCATGATGTTCTGGGACGGAAAACAGAGGTGGGACTGGGTGGTTGAAATGATTAGAGCTAAAAAATCAAAACATGGATGTTTTGTGGAGATGAATTATTATAGAAATATTTCAAAGGGTTAATTTTGAATTGAAGAGAATCCTTCACGTACGTTACAGAACATTGTGGGCTTCCTTGATCCATGTCTAGACTAAATTGTTAGCTGAGAATTGTGTTGGCGTCCTGTTGTACTTTCATTCAAAATTGGTTGATGAATCAGGCTCAGGTTGACATGAGCTTTTTGACCTGCATTTCGGCATTATTTGTTTGCTGATAACTACTCGGCCTGAGGCGGCAGGATTGACGACCATGTGCCGGATCAGAAGCAAGACCTCCTGCACAGCGCCAGATCCGTATCGTGATGGCTGCCGCATACCGTATCCAGGCTGGATGAGGTAGCGGCGGGATGATGGCCCTCTAAGGGTCGATAAAGCAGCTACCGTACTAGCAGCTGGTGGCTGGGAGTGATGCTTTCTATCCAGGTTCGTGAGATGACGTCATCATTATGTTTCTGCCGGTTTCTATACTGGAAACGGGTAGGAAAATGTTGTTTGTTGTAGTTTCGGCAGAGTTAGGATGCGCCCCCTTTATCTGTGGTAGTCCCACATCGCACCCTCGGGGTCGTTCTTCATCATTTACTAGCCCCATTTTCCATTTTTAAGTAATAATCAACCCCGATTCCAAAACTTAAGAGTTCATAAGCCACTCGTTCCCTTGCCCTAGAGTAAGTGCCCCTAAGGTTCATTCGTTCCAGTTGGATTTTCCATTCCGCATTTCATTATTTTTCTCTCTTTTTAATGTATCTTACTTTGTGCATGCTTGGTTTTGACATAAGAAAAAACATTTGAGCTACAAAACGAGGGGTACATGGCCACCTAACCACAAATCCCCCATCTATTGGGTACATCATACTTACTTTCTTAACCCCTAAGTGCTAATGGAGCTATAAAAATATCATTCATGGTATTTATAGAACGTATCTTACCCCCCAATGTATACTATGACGTGAAAATGCATTCTATGGCATTTGGAAAGCAGTTTTTTTTCAAAACGGAGGATTGAATAATAACCTTGTTCGAAAACGGGGTTGTTGAGTGTTTCCCTCTTTTAGTTCATGGTAACCACTATAAGAACAGGCCCATGAGGATCTCTACATCTCTTGAAAAAACTTCTTTCTTTCATAACATTCAACAAAAACATTTTCTAAGTAAGTAGGGTCAAAGGGTTTTCATGCTTATCTAGCTGCTAACATGAGACCTCTTTGATTGTAAATTGCAATATTAAGAAGGAGTGTGGCATTTTGTTGAACTAGAAATACCCTATATGCCTCCTGTCCAGAAAGAGGTAATCTCAAAAGCCATGAGTTATTAAATTAACATCTTGTCATGTGCGGCAATTCACTATGGTTTGCTCAAGAATATCACGCTTTCCAATTTTCGTTCATAATAAAGGCACATATTTTTTAGTGTGATCACGACATGCTATGAGGGGCATATAAGACTTCCATGTACATCCCGTAAACAAGGAGCTTTGTGACATCTTATTGCTATTTTTTGTGTTCATCAAATTCAGAGCTTATTTTTTTTGTCGAATAGTTGTACATATGTTTGTCGATATGAAAAAAGTTTATCGCATTTTTGACACTATTCGAATGTCAAGCCTAACACTTTGCAGGTGAATTAGGAAACAAAAGTTTTGATCGTGGGTGTGGAATTTCAATGGCTTACTCCATTTAATTATTGGGGCAAGTGTTGTTAAGAACTATTGTTACAGAATGGTGCAAAGTGTACACATACAAAGAGAGAAATAGATAAGTTAAGTAGTCAGAAACGATAGGTGCAATGATGCGTATTTTATGGGGCAATTGGAGACATGCATGGCTAATGCGTGGATTCTGGTGACATTGTTTTTGGGAACCATGGGTTTTTGTGACATAACTTCGGATGCCGTGGCAGATTGTTTTCCAGAAACGGATCGTTTGGTGGATGGCTTGCGTAAGTGAGATAATTATGGGCGATAGTAACTTGGTCGTTTTGTCGATGATGTGGAGATCTTCATAGGTCTGTTTTTAGTTATGTATACCGTTAAATCCAAATGCGATGGTAACATCGGCCACTGTCAGGACTCTTTCCACAGTGGCCGATGTCACTTCTTATGAAAAACTAGAAATTCTTGACAAGCCAGAAACGTGGATAACCTGTAATGACAATCGATGCAACGCGTTTTCGTTCAATAAATCCGGACCGATTTTCGAGTAGACCGATTGGCCTTTCCGATGGAGACGCACGATCGACGACGATCGCCAGAAAGAACGATATGAGATCGAAAATGTAGCTGGTCGACCCATCCATCGAGTCCAAGGGTGCGGCTGGCAAACGCCGAAACATGTAGTTCGGCGAGAGTTTCCGTGGCGCGAATAGATAGCTGAAACGCGTTTCTGGAATATCGATAATCGCTCGTGTTTGGCACCTCTTTCACGTTTTAAACGAAGATTGAACCAGCGGCCGAGGCTGTGAGCGCAACTCTCCCTGAAAAACGGGGAAAAAGAAAACCAAGGAAAATGGAACATTGATACCTCAACGACGGATCTCGACGAACAACCACTGGAAGATGGCGGGCAATCTCTTATTTCGCCAGAATAAGTTGCTGGCAACGTATTCCGGCGTTTGCCAGCCGCACCCCAAAACATGATGTCAGACAGGAACTCAAATCATTTGTCTAGTTTGATCCAAGCCGTTGACTTTCTACATATGGGTTGAAAGGAGAGCACGACACTGTTGTCTGAATGCTAAGAGCAATGCGGACTTTGGACCCCGTTCTGTCATTGAATGAATGCCACATTAATTCATGCATGAGTTCTCTACAAGATATTTGTTTTCCCTTGGCGGACAATAATTTCCTGGACATCTGCCGTCAGCTATGGCGCATATCAATCGTGACGAAGTTGTTTCGGGAAATCGATCTCCGTGTCAGCTTTGCACATTTTTTCACCCGCATCGCTCGTAGATGGATGTCAATGGACGTGACGTCGGGTTAGCGGATACCCGGAGGTAGCACCGTCGACGTTTTACAATTTCCGATGAAGGACCAGACACAGTCGGCCTTCAAGGCCGCATGTGCTCGGATGGAATAGTCCTCTGTACTCGACACTCGCGCTCCAAAAGGAGATTACACCGGACAAACAAGTGGCCCGGACGATTCAACTAGGTGCTTAGAAAGGGCTGTCTCAAACACTTCGAGAAGATTCCTCGAGCAACTCTAGCTGACATCAGAGGTGATGGACCAGGTTGCGTCCCCTCATCACCGCTTTTCAGCCACGGCCTTCGTTTCTTCCATCATCGTTGCCACCGGCTCGGGATTCCTGGCAACGATTGACGAGATCCCTTCGGTCGAGGTAGTCCCCGTCCAAGTACCTGCGTGGTCAGTCTTTGAGTCGGGGTTCGAGGCTGGTTGGGCGTGAACAACTTTCTAAACCAACCTCCTCCTCGAAATTGTGTCAGCATCACATTTTCACTTCATGCTGCTTTGGGAGTGCGCTACGGAAGCTAGTTTGCAGGGGAAACAAATAACCCATCAATGGCCAAACCCAATGAATCTCCACGTTTTCCAACGATTAACGTCGCTTCTTCGACATTTCATGGAAACGAATATGTTTTGAAGAGGGGGATGTACTAGGAACTTACTCACGCCCATCCGGCCTCGCACGGGGTGAACAATCGTGTCGCACTCTTCAACGTCAGCAGACACTAATGGGGCTTTACTCAAAGAACGCCGTCCGCGGCTCAGACCTAACGAAGCACTCTTCACTCCATAACAGGAAGTAAAAACCGATTTAAGAAAAACCAGAGGTTTTACAAAGGTCTAACCCGTTCAAATAATGGACCAAACAATATCAAAACGTCAATCTGAGTTGAGAAACTTCTGTAAAATTTCCACATTAATCATTTCAAAATCTATCTTATCTTTACTCATGTTATCAGCTTGTTCTGATAATAAATATGTGAAAAAGATAACAAGAAAGATTAAAATGTGCACATATGTCTCAAAAACCTTATAAGTAAAACAAAAAAGGTTCATTCATGTGGGGAAAATTCAAATTTTCATGAAAAAACAATTCCAACATAAAGCATGATACATATACTGAAACGAATTCCCATTCATAGGTTTCAAGGCCTTGTGTGGGTTTGGGATGCAACCCCCCTTTTGGCCATGAAGTCACCGCACATTAGTACACGTACGTCAATAATGCCTGAATTATCCATCAATTTGTTGACTTATGTATCAATGGTTTTGAATAAAACCCCATTTCTTTCTTGTGACAACGTAGACTTGCCACGTGGGCGAGATACCTAGTCATTTTCACACTCCATTGATGTCCCAAAACATCTTTGATCACATACTCCGTGCCCCTCTACCCTTGAATTGGGGGTGGGGAGCAACATCTCTGCTACAGAAGCTGTGATTCGAGCCCCAATAGGGCTTCAACTTAATTACATAGGCAACTCATTTAATTGTGATGATATCGGGGAGGAACACTCTAGCATCAATTAAAGTTTTTGTTTTTTCAATTTTAAATTATCCCAACCATGATACCTCTAAATTTGTAGAATCTATTCAAGGTAGATTGATTTTTTCCAAGCAGAACATAGACGAGGTTACCAATGTTCATGATTCCGTCGCTTTAGTGTAAGTTTGTTGCTACTTTATAGCAATATCCATTTTTCTTATGGTCTATCGTGTTTCTTTCTAAAAATATGTGGTTATGAATGCCAACCATGGGAACAATGATTAAGCCTAGGAGGTTAACCAATGTGGCGGGAAGTTTTGTAGAGACCACTTCAACGAAGCTTATCTGGGTAAGGTGGACGTGGATCATTTTTATGCCAATTTGTTACCAGTTTATTCATTTTTAGCTATGCAAGATTGGCAGTTATGTAACGCATAATGAACTCCATGGGGCTCACATAAATTGTGATGAACTTGTGTGAGCATCAGATCACTCCAATCGATTTGCAATTTGATTTGAGGGTGGAATGCAATTGATGTTTTGATCCCACTTGCGTAACGTGTCTTTGGTTAACACACACTTGGTGAGTGTAGGAGTGAATTCTGTCACTAATGATGGCGCATGAATATCTATGTAGTCACGGAATCTGGTGTTAAAGCAATCAAGTCATTTTATCAATAATAATAATGATGTTCATTATCATAATGAAATGGTATTTCATTAGAAATTATTTCCACAACCACGAGCATTATGTCATATCCTTCTAAAGTGGTGGATCATTCTTCTGCAAAGTCCATGCTAACGCGAACCCACAACCATGTCAAGATACCGATAGGGTGGATTACTTTGGTAAGAATCATATAATGGGATTTTTGCAGATGATAAGTATCCTCAGAATTGTAGGGTGCTACAATGTTTCTCTACATGGGATCACATGAATAGTTTTTAACTTGCTTCATGTGTTTCTTATCCTTATCAAAGTGTAAACATTGATTTGTGTCATAGCACTCCTCTCACAAATTTATTCTTAGTTCCTTGTTTGGTGGTGAAAAACTTAAGTGAGTAAATCCGTCTCACTTGTCTAGGTATTTGAAAAAAACTTGGTCTTGTCCTTGATGCAAAATTTCTCCTCACCTTCTATAGAAAACCTAGGAAGCTACGGATTTTTCTCTATGATTAGGGTGTTGATTTTGGCTCCTAAATATGATCTCCAAGGAAAAGAATTATTTGCCATGATATTTATATCTCAAAACTCGAGGTCGTAGTCAACGTTTCACACAAGGAACTCCATTTGTTAAGTGTGTCAACTTCCCAATTTCAACTAAATCTTAGGATGTTTTAGGGCTCAATTGATGGTGTGGAAGATTCACATGTAGTATTCTATGTATGAATGACACGTCTTGAATGCAAATGTAATTACTTACATTTCTTTCTTGTGTACCACGTACTTGAGATCCAATGCAGATAGCTTTCACAACATATCCAGCGTCGATTGTTCTCCACTAACACTATCTTTAAGGATTACGGTTGCGATCAATCAATTCCTGACAAGAGCAGATGGCCATGGTACAATTCACATTGACATCGCATGGTTGTAAGGATTATGCCAGAGTCAATGCGTTCTATTTTACTTTCAACGCTCTATCATTTTTGAACTTATCTTTAAGAGATGTGATGTCACTTAAGTGTATTCCTTTAGGAATCGACTATTGTTTTCAAGAAGCTTTCACATGAATGGAATTGCAAAACATAACTCAATGTTGGTGAACTAGTGGTCAGTTCAAAAGCTTGTGTGTCAATGCTGATTTATACTTCTTTAATGATGTGGCCTTGAAACATAATCAAATGGTGAGCAAGGTTGAGTTTCAGCATCATTTCTCCTCCAACATTAAAACTCTTTGGATATTTTAATATTCTCCTCCTAGGTAAAATTTTAAATCACAATTATGTCACTATACACAAAACCAAAGTCATCAACGTACTGAATGAAAAACTTACTCAAGATTTCCATGAGACTCATGCTACGATTCCAAATGGCATAAAAACAAAATTGATGTGAATTTACCTCGTACACAAGCCACTCATCTCCATATTCTCTTCCTGTTTGATGATTTCCAAACAACCGCTACGTTGTTTCACTGTGGTGAAGACTTTTATTGACAAAGTTGGTTTAAATGTTTATCTTCATGCAAGAAAGGATGTATGTTTTTTACTATGATAATGTGGAATGTGGAAAAACCCATGCATGTGCACATCATGACCATCTCTTCTAATTCCCTTTTGATTTTTGTCAACTCATGGTCACTCATATAATGCATCCTCTTCAATTTTGTTCTTTCAACTGATTTCAAGTCCATATGGTAATCATAAGGTCATCAATGTCTTTTGCCTAGGTAACATATGATGATTCATGGTTAATCATCCCATTTTAATACACTACCATATGTGTTTATTGAACAATTGTAGTATCATTACTTCCTGGATTTTTGATTTGGTGAATATTCTAAAAGGACCATTTGTTCATTTTTCAACAAAGTGGTAGTATGTTCAAAATACTTCTAAATAGTTTTGTTTTAAAATCTTTTATAAGGTCATGAAGAACCTCATTCTACAAGTCATCTTTACACTTGCCAGTTAATGTCTCATCACATTTAACTTGGGTAGATTTTCTTGCTCTATTCTTATTCTTATTCATTCATTGGTATTGGTTATGATAATTTTTGTTCAAAATGACTCAGATGGACGTTCCTCAACATTTCAGTCATGACATGGAGCCCCCCTTTCCTAATTGTTTTTGTGTATATGGTTGGTGTCTTGGGGTGTTTAACTAATAAAAAGAAAAAACACATACATGTGACTTCAATTGTTTATCTCCACATATTCCACAAGTGCTTTAAGTTACCAATGTCGCAGTGCACTCTCCAATACACCTTCTAATGTACTCAAAACTTTGGCAGAGGGGCGGGCATTGAGCCCCTCCTCCCAAATCCTTATACTATATTAGACGGCTGATAAGGATGTCAAGTAGGGACACGAAGAAATCATACACTTATTTATTTTTCACAAGTTATCTCTGAAATATATACAAGTTTATGAACATAAGAAATTTCCAATACACTCCCCTAGACAACCCTCCAATACACTCACGACTTGGGGACTTGGGGGGATGTTCGGCCCCTTCCTCAAACCACCAAAGTGTATAGGGTGAGTGCAGTTCTATGTGTAGCTTGTACACAAAGATAAACAATAGCTGTGCAAAATCAATAACTTTGTATTTGTTGACCACACAATTGCATGAAAGTGACGAACCCCCTATACACTCTCTACTACACCCCTTTGTAAACTCAAGACTTGAAAAGGGAGGAGGTTAAGTCGCCTTCCCCCAAACATCCTAGGTGTACTAGGGGAGCATATAGGGATGTGTAGCTTGTAAAAAACGTGGGTATCTTGCACACCTGTAGTCAATCAAAGAAGGGCGAATTGAAAAAACAAAACGTAGGTGCTCATATGCCCAATGAGGGCGTACGTTTTTGTTCCATAGTTACTCATAAAAAATCTAACGTTGGTAACATGAGGATCAGAGAAACATTTCTACAAATCCTTGATTAATACGCAAATCTAATCATCTGATCCTTGTTGAAACTATAGTTTCCAGTTGATCGAGAAAGTGTAATGATACGATTCTAGTCTTAAAACAAAATGGTGTCGAAAGGATGCACTTGTAAGAGTGAAAGCCACACCCTTCAATAGAAAGCTTTGACAAGCCAAAAACTCTTGGCAAAAACACTTTCTTCCATGATCAAAACTGCCCCCGTAAGCTTGTCAAACCTAGTGAGCAAGATGGCAAGAAAAGGCCCAACTTGCCCGACAAGCTCCCTCCCATGAGCTTGAGTATCTTGCAAAGCTCACTTCCATTGGTCCAAAGGGAAAGCCTCCAGTCCAAGGGAGGTCTGTTGTCCCCCCTCTCTGAGGGATATGAGCGACCAAAATGAGGGAAGGGAAAATGCCCCCCCCTCCCCACTTCCGCCACTTTATTGTTGTGGGCCAATAGCCTAATTGGGAGTAGAGGGGGCGTTCTCCTATCCCCTCCCTCTCACTCTAACCGATTTCCAAGGAGGAGGATAGGGAGAGACACCCTTTTCCCCCCTTAAGTAAGCTGACAGCCAAGGGGGAAGAAAAGGGAGCACTCTCCCTCTCCCCCCTCCATCTCTCGCGTGTTTGTTATGTACCAAGTTTTGGTTAATAACTTACATGTGTGACAAGGAAGATTTCCTCTAATTAGGACCATGTTAAAGGTGGAAACTTTTCTTCATATCCAAAGATGAAACGTGCGACAAAAGCAAAGTAGGTTGAGTGGTAGTTCCAAAAACATGCATGGTATGCATGACCACAGGAGGTGCCGGAGACAACCCACTTTTCAATGGATCATGATCTGTGATTCATGTTGCTATAATTCAGTTCAGTGAAATACGGGACACGACATGCATCCTAAACGTGCACAACATGCAATAAAAAATTCCACCATCTATTAATGTGTCAATCACAGTGTGAAGTTATGGATATGTTAGATGGACAAATGATTAGAAAACGTTTGTGAAATTTGGGTAAGTTGACGATATGAGCTGATGTTTTAAATAAAAGTTGCGACACCATTTCATCCAAAACTTGGTTTGGTGGGTGTAGGAAATGTTCTATATCAATCGCTCATCCCATTACAATACAATGTCCAAAGGCAAATGCGATTGCTTCGGGACTAAGCCCGTGTCATGAATATGTGATGCAATACTGTAAATACGTGGTGTGTGAGAAATCCGGCTTCAATCCTTGAGTATTGACATTCTGTTGCCTATAAATTCTGTGTATTATTTGGAACAATACCTTTGAGAGGTTCTATGCATCATTGGTTATGGTTGATGTAAACATTGATCGGTGATTGAACGTGCCAAGGATCACATCCCTGTACATATATAGAATGGAAAAACCATTGACATCGCATCACTAAGCGAGTGATGGGTTCAAAATTTGTTACTTGAGTGGTACCAATTGTTGAGAGGTGCGATTATTGCGTTGTTGTCAAGCTCCGATATGGTGAAGACGACACTGCATTCGGAGCACTATACGAAAATTCACGGATTTTAGGGTGAATTCCCGGGACCATGCCTACGCGGATTTTTCTCCTCTACAGGCCAGATGAATTCTAGCAAACAGCCTGAAAGCAGCCTAAAGGGCTTGGTTTTTAATAAAGTGTGCTGGCATGCGCAAGAGGGTTGCACATGCCTCTAGTTAGCTGTAGTAGGGAGGGGAGCTACCTATTGCACAGCACCACACAACTATTCTAGTTAGGGAGTCCTCTGACTGACTAGGCAAGACTCATGCACCTTTGGCACGAGATCCACACTGCATCACCATCACCATGCATGGAGCTTGGTCCCTTTTACCTGCATGGGCTAATTTGGTACAAGCTTCAGGAGGCTCTTGATCAATGGATCTGATGCAGTAGAATGGCTCGATCAACGGTCGTCAGCAAAAAGCCTGGAGAGCAAGTGACCTCCTTGGGAAGCTGCACTTGATTAACTGATGAAGCTTCCTCAACGAGGAAGCTTCTCCCTAAACCTGAAAGGATGCCAATAACAAATCTTACGTACAAGAAGCTTTGCCTGGAAGGAAGCTTCCCCAAGAGGCAGACGGCCTGAACCACCTAAAGGAAGCTTCTCCTTAAGGTGGGCAACTTGCCAGGTCCACATATATAAAAGGGGAAGCTCCTCTCACTTCAAATCTATCTCAGCATCTCATCATTATGCAAGCACTCAACCTTGCTCAAGCCTCTTACTTTGGATCTCAAGACCAAGACTCTGCTGAAGATCCCTCCAAGGCCCCTATAAGCATGGTAAGGCCTACAAGTTTGGGTGGAGGCTCCCCTGGAGACCAGTCAACCTAGAGATTGCGCTAAGACCCGTACGACGACGGCCTACAAGGCCTAGCAAGGTGTTGCCACTCTTTTGGCAAGGAGCTATGCTAGCCTAGTGTGCTTAGCTTTCCATGTACCATACTTGTACTTTGTATCAATCAAGGTTTCATTCCAGATTTCCCAACCCTTGCCCTGCTATTGTACATGCTGCACTATTGATCACCCAAAGATCCTACCAGCAAGGGTCCTAGCCCTTGCTACCTGTCTCACAAAATCAACACCAATGATAATAAGGGTACATGAGTGTACTCACAACCCTCTATTGAAGGCAAGGATTCTTATCAATGGGGTCTGTTAACACACCAAAAGGGATGAATTCTCTTCAATGTGTCCACTACGATTTAAGTTGCCATAGTATTGTGGTCAAAGACTATAAGATACTCTTTTGTATGAATGAATGTCAACTGCAAACAAATATGAAGGAAACAACTTCTGTCTATCCTCAATCATTGAGTGAACATGTCATGGAAACCAGTAGACAAAAGTGTGTGAGCTCATAACAGTGACATGAGGTCACACAGAACTCTTTGAATAGTCCATGTAAAAGAAAATGAGCGACACTCCTTTTCTACAAATAGATTTCTAGAGTATTATGACAAACTCAATGTTTTCTACAAACCAAATATGACATTGTTGGGATCACAAGAGATGTAGGTTTTGTATCTAAAGCTTATGACCATAGAAACGACCTTGAAGCCAATGGTTTCATGCTAATTATGTATTAGCATGCACATCTTGGTGGTCCAAATGACCACATTAGGAGTCATAATCATTATTGAAATAAAACAATAATCACTATGTCATAACAAAATGTTACTATGAAAGGATTCTTTATGATGGGCCTTGAGAAATGATCTTTCTTATTCATTTCTTTTGCTGTTTTAAGAAACGTTTCAAAGATGATGGCATCATTACATTGTGCACTAGTTTTGTATGTTGCAATCTTAAAAAAGCATAAGAATGGAATCTAATCATGCCAAATGCATTGCATAGCACCGCCGATACGGCTTTGATGTGCCCAAAGAATCATACATTTGATTTGTTGGAATGGAGCTAGTGTCTGAGAGAGATCATAATGGCTATAGTGTAATTAAACCATGCTTTGTTGACCCAAAAGGTCATTGTGAAGTGACTCAAGTCCTTTGGTTTTGGGGATAGTTTAATTGATGTACATTGTTGAATGCATGTCCAGAATGTCTTTGCATGTTGTTACAATGATATCCAATGTTGTCGTTTTTTCTGGAAAGTATTGGATAAGGGCAATACCGACTATAAGTACCTTAGATAAGGCATACAAAAAATGCTTTGTTGAGTGGAAGTACCAAGCCATTTCTAGTCAACAAATAATTGAAGCATACAAAAAGATGAGCACAAACCTACATCCCGTGTTGTGGTCCACAACACAGTTGCGTAACATACCATTGACACTTTCATTCAACCTTTACAGACCCTCAATAGTACTCATAACACAGTTAAACCCTTGACTCACAACTGTGTTTGAAATGGGTTGTGACAAACTTTATTCTGGTCGCAACACGGTTGTGTTGCATACCATTCACACTTTCATGTAACCTTTTCAAACCCTCAATCGTACTCAGAACCACTATTAGTGGTTTGTCTTCCTCCCACTCTGCATCGTACTTTTCCAACTTATGGACCTTTGATTTCCTTGTTATGAGCTCTTACAACGGGCTATAGGATCTTGCAACTTTTTTCTACCAAACATGCATGTATTTGTTTATTGAATGAGAACCCTCAACCCGCAACCATGTTTGAAATGATACATGACGCAACTATATTGCGATTGCAACACTATTGCCTCACATACTATTGACACTTTCATGTAACCTTCACAACCCATCAATAAGACACACAACAGTATTTGTCGTTGGTCTTCCTCCCACCCTACATCCAAATTTTCCATCTCAAGGACCCTTGATTATGATGTTATGAGCTTTTCAGGCGGGCCATAGGTTTCTTGAGAGTTTTATGACCAAAGAAGAGGTTCTTTGTCTAATAATGCACCTTGTTGTTTCTCATCTCCCTATTGGTTCTTAAGGACTTCCCTCCTTAATGATTTGCTAATACTACCTTTCTCATTTCAACAAGACGTGTCCCTTTATTTGGAAAATGTAGAACAACCATTGATCACATTGATGAACAATTTTGATATGTTTCCATGATGAGGTTTTTTCCAATCATGACATTCATTCGCCATAACACAAGTTGCAATTTTTGGTTTGCAAGCTATATGGTTCCTAAATCTCATCAGTATAATCAACATCATCATTTTTTTGTTACAGTTATCTGGGAAGGTCATCCTTCATGCTTAACATAGTGATTGCTATTAAATCAAAACTTTCTTCTTTTGGTTATCTTCTTGTTCTAAAGCACAAAAATCCAAACTAAGGAAGATTCCACTTCATTTTAGTTCAATATGTCACATTGTGTGTATAATCATTGATCTAAGGTGCTCCCAGCTTCTTTTTGTACATGTTTTTTATGAGTTATGCATGTATGCATTAACAAAATACATAATTTTTGCAGGCATGTAGAAGTTTAAAATGACCCCATTCCAAGCCTTCCATGTCATCATTGCGTTGTGCGTATGGAGCTGCTCATGCAAGGTAGTCTTGATTGCTAAGGAAGGTGTAGCCCCATCCTCCTTAGACCTAGCCTAGTTTCTAGCAATGCATGCTTTTAATGAATTGATGGTAACCAAGTTGGATCAAAAGTATGTTGAGCCTTGCTATGTATGTGAGGTCTAGGCTCTTTGACCACCTTGAATTTGATGCCTTAATTAAATATGTCATGTAAAGTAGGAAATTGTTTAAAAAGCCAGGCTTGCGTATCTTTGCATAAAAAATCAATAGTTTTTTACAAACGTACAATTTTTGAAATGATGACGCCATTTTGAGTAGAGTAGGTTTTTATCACTCCAACACAAGCATGAAATTTTGATGCATTTGTTGTAGTTTTGATTAAGGGATGTACTCCTCTTCCATTTTTCTAAATAATTCAATTACATTATACGTAAAAATATTCCATATTTTCATGGAGTCAATGATTCATTATAGGAAGAATTGATTTTTTCGAAAGGTGAAACCCCTTGGTTGTTGGTGTGAGAGCAATCGCATGAGCCGTTGATCCGAATAGTTTTCTGACTTGGTGACATTTTTTGGTCATTGTTACTTACCAACTTAGTGACGTGTCATAGAAAACAAGGCCAAGATGTTGATGTTCTTCTTGTCCTTGTTGACCTTAGCGGTGTTGACATAGACTCCAAACTCATTAGCTACATTCAAAGTGTTATTTCTTAAGCGTTTAAAGGATCAAAGGATTGAGGAAGTGTTGGTTAAATCTAGGGTTTACTCAGGAGTTGATGATTTCTCTTCATGATTATTGCTTTCAACACATATGAATTATTTACCTCTTCCATTGGCACATTTTTCATTGGAGAATATGGGTGTTGCGGATCCAAATTCAAGAAAATTACCAGTACATGTCTCCGTTAATGTGAGCGTATGAGTCGGTGCCTCTCATCGTTTTGAGCTGCCAAACAAAAAGGCAACAACGATGGCAAAGGGTTTGTCAATCGCAGGTCGTTTCCATCCATTGTCATAAGCATTCATGGTGCGACATTGTTTACGAGGAAAATCATCGTTTTTGGCCGATCTTGAATTTCTTGTTGTTGATCCTCTATAACACAAGTTGTCAAAGGTTGGTGTTCCCCATGGTTGAGTTTGTTTGCCTTGTTCACTTGGTTGCTAGGTGGACAAAACTGCACGCATTGGAGATATTCTAAAGAGTTTTACGAGGTTGTGTCTTGTGAGTTAATGCAATGGCTTCCCTTCCAACATCGTAGTGCGCTGATACCATGTGTGACTTTGAGCAAAATGTGGATAGCCACTTAGGATGAGATTTAGATTAGCATGTTACGTCATGGTCAGGATTAAGTGTACCTTGATAAAAATGGCAGAATGTTTACCACATGTAAACGGTGGTGAGAAATATAACAAGGAATGTCCTATGTTTTGGAAGTTAAGGTTGAGCAATGTGTGTGACGTTATATCGTGAGTGGTCAGTTTTAAGAAAATTGTCCGAGAAATAATGGGGTTTAGAGAATTTTGAGGCGTGGTTTAAAAAATGTCTAGCATGTTTTCCAAGTGGATTGAATAGTATTTAAATGTAAATATACTATTTTGCACTTTTGTTGACCTTTTGTGACGGTTGTCATATGTGTTTAAAACTTGAAGAGCGGAACATGGAAGGTTAGGCTAGTTAACAAAACTACCCTTGGATACATGGGATAAGGTGGACATGTGATGTTTTATGAACGTAATGTAGAACATGCAGCATTGTGGATTTTAGGTACTCATGTACATCTAGGAGTAACACAGACCTACCTAAAACCATAAAGAAGAAGAAAAATGGCATGATTAATGGAAAATTGGTGACTAATGATGAGCATTTACATGGGACAACATGACTCAGGCAAAAAGCATCTAGTGTGAAAAGCCTACATACAAAATGCACATGTTAATGTCTAAGAAATCCTTTTCTAAAATTGTTCATTGGAGGATTCCCTTATCCATGATGGAATAAGAAAATATGAATCTGATGTAAAGAATGGTCTCACATCTCCAAACATGTTTGTAGCACTCAGTCAAAGCCACGTGGCTCGAGCGGGAGTCCCTTACCTGTGGGTGGTTTGATGGGACTGCTTGAGAGTCAAAGACCCTTAGGTACCGCATTTTTGGTGTACTCAGCCAATGATTCCGTCTTGTGAAGTACATTGGTATTAGAGCACCGGGTTTGAGACTGATGGGTGAATGCCAAGGGTGGCTCACTCCTAGCCGGGGAGAGTGTAGCATGCGGTTGTTGCCACCTGGCCCAGCCGGAGGTTCCAGACCTATGGGTGGTTGGACAAGATGCCTCACGCATCACAGTTTTGACCTATTTGGCTAGGGATTCCTTCCTATCTGCTACAGAATTGAAGGAACATGACATATCGACTACATTTCTTGAAAACACTGAGTTTCATTTTTTTAGACCTTTAAATTTAGTAGAAATAAATATTTTTAATTAACAATGTTTTTTTTTAGAATAGATAAATGAATGTTGAATATTTTGCATGATGATTCTTGATTACGAATTATGAAAGATTATAGATAGAATTTGTACGTCATGCAAGAGTTGAAAAAAAAAATTAGAAATGAAAAAAATTAATTGTTTCATATTTTTCATAAATTTTATCATTATTTCTATGTTGTATTTTTGAATAGATAAGTAACTATTAATGAATTGACATTGAAATGAAAAATTAATATATTGTATGAATAACTTTTTTCAATAAATGAATTTTACATTATTTTTGAACTTATTCCATTAATTGAATTTTCTTCCTTTTGGATGGATTGATTCCTTCATTAGGATAATGTCAAAAAGGTACAACATTATGGTGGTTTCTTTCTGTTGTGGTGTATAGACTGTCGATCTTTCCATGCTCATGGTGCTGCTGCTTATCTTCATATTAGCAACTTCGGAAGGGATACCGCAAAGAGACGGCTGCAGTTGACTTGTGTTTCGTGGGAAGCTGCGAGGTCCAGTAGTAGCTTCATCTCGCAGAACTCGTCGTTGCCGTTTTCCACGGCTGTTACGTGTGCACTTCTGGAATCGGTGGCTTCGCATTCATGGCCATCCGGTCATCCGCCACCGCGGCCTAAGTTGTGCTGCAGTCTTGTGGACCAGCCCTTCTGTTGGCCTGGCCGCTTGATAGCTGTTCGCGTTTCTCCCGCTGTTGAATAACGACTGCGCCGCATCGCAGCCGCAGATGAGCCGAAGTCCGCACACTGGAGCTGCAGAAGAGACTGGGGCTGGTTGAGGTAGAGAGGAAGGGAGGAGCGCTACACAGCGGAGTCGCACACAGACTCCAGAAACTGCATGTGTGAGCTGTCTTCATGGTCATGGTCATGGCCATGGCCATGGCTGGTGCTGTCGCCAACCACAGCATAGTTGGCATGGAGCCCTGAGGCATTGCAGCAACAGCAGGGCAGCAGTGTAACAGTGCGGTAGTGCGGCACTGCGGCAGTGCATCAGTGTGGCAGAGCAGCAGTGCAGCAGTGCAGCAGTGCAGCAGTGCAGCAGTGCGATTGTGCAGCACTGGAGCAGTGTGGCAATGCAGCAGTGTCGCAATGCAGGAGTGCAGCATTACAGCAGTGCAGCAGTGTGGTAGTGCAGCAGTGCAGCAGCGCTGCCGTGCGGCAGTGCAGCAGTGTAACATGACAGTGGATCGATGCTGAAGTTGTAGCTGATCAAGCAAATC
>SZWC01014993.1:14994-31663 GCA_023375785.1 Penium margaritaceum
TACATATACATATACATCTACATATACATCTACATATACATATACATCTACATATACATATACATCTACATATACATCTACATATACATATACATATACATATACGACTGGCATGCATTTCGGCCCTTCCTTGGAGAGGCCGGCACAAGAGCGGGTGCTGACCCACGTCGGGGCTGGGAGCTGGCATTGTCCGTGCTTGCTGCAGAGACGCACGCCACCTACGCGGCTCACATCCGTGCTTTCCACTCCCTTCGTCAGGGACCTGCCGAGCCCGCAGCCGCTTACTGGCGGTGCGCCATGTGCATCTACACGCGCCTTGGGACCGGAGGAGGAACACAGCTGTGAGCGCTTCGCACGCTCATGATCGGAGTCTGTCTTGAGCATGCCGACATCTTCACGAGGTACAGCGACGCCACGCTCGAGCCCTTCTCCACCTCCCTTCAGCTTCTTCCTTGGGCGTATGAGCTTTTCCTCCAGGTGACATCAGCTCGTGAGGTAGCCGTCGCCCACCAGGAGAGTTCACTTGCTGCACCGGTCATCGCGTCACCACCGACGCCTCTCTCGCAGTTCACTTCTCCATCCTCTGGCACGCCCTCCTCTTCCCCTTCCAACCCAGCTACCCCAACTCAGACGCAGGGTGTGGCAACAGCAGCACAGGGGAAGAAGAGCAAAAAGAAGCGTGGCTCGGGCCAGCAGCAGTCACCGCAGCAGCAGTCATCAGGTAGTAGTAGTGGACGCACTGTTCACTGCTACAACTGTGGAGGCGCTCACCGCTACACTGAGTGCCAGCAGCCGCTCGACTGGACACGGATCACTCGCGATCTTCACGCTTTACACGTACAGCGGTCTGTGTCGAGCAGCACAACCTCTGGTCGCACGGCGACCACGACCGTAGCAGTTCCCGCTTCCCCACCGGCGAGCAGCGGAGACCCGGATCCCCGTGACCGCACCATCGCCGAGCTCCGTCAGTTACTGGCGCTTCGCTCTCAGGGAGGTGCGAGTGTGTCGTCACATCCGGGTAGTTCACAGACTGTTTGTTCGTCTGTTCTCGTCTCTCGTAATGACTCACGTGGGGGAGCATTGCTGGCATGTGATGATGATGGACCTGACAGTACAGACTGGATTTCTGAGTCAAACCTGTGCGCCCTTCGTCGTTCTCCCTCCTCTGTTGCCGAGCGCCCATCTGCAGCCGAGTGTTACATTGCTCGTTGCATTGTGACGTCCTGCAGTCGTGATTCGGGTGGCACTTGGATCATCGATTCCGGTGCCACTCACCACATGACATGTCGTTGTAGTGACTGTGTTATCCTTGGTCCTGTGGCGTCAGCTCGTACACTCCGTGCTCTCGGATGGCACGAAGTTCATCCTCGCAGGTGGTATGCCAGGCGTCGGCATCCTCTGATGAGAGGGCGTCCCTCAGTGTGCCCGGATCAGGCGCCAACGAGGGAGAGCTCTGAGTGGCGAGTGCACACGCCTCAGAACTGGGCCTGATGACCACAAGGTCAGCTGCTGCATCATAAGCGGTACGAAACTCGCGAGTGACGAGATCGTGCCCTACAGGACACGCTGGATGTACCTTTGTGTGATCTGCACGGATACTCAGGCCGAGGGCCTTTGTGCCGGGATCGCCACTCGCAACGCTGCGAGTGGAGCGCCTGGGTGCGGGACCTGACACTCGCTGGGCTCCGGAGCCCAACGGTCGAAGATGACCACCGGGCTCACGCGATTAGCCTGGGCTCGAAGGGCTGACCGCAAGCTCAGAGACAAGCATGACCACATCCGGTGAGGACTGAGGCACAGGGGCAGGTGATGCAGTGGGAGGAGAGGTTGGTGAACTGATGGGAGACGCAAGACTGGGAGTGGCAGCAGGACTGCCCACAGAGACAAGAGTACCGGTGGACAGAGGGACAACATCATGGATGTCTGTGGGGTGTGAGGGTACAGGAGAGGAGACAGGCTGGGCGGGAGAGGTCTCTGGGCCGGCAACAATGATCGCTGGGTCATCAAGAGTCGGAGACAGAGAAGTGGAGGGGGCTCAAACGGACACATCAGCCGGACGAGAGGTGCTCGTAGGCTCAGACTCCCCCATCCGTTGAGAAACCTCACACGTAGGAACGTGTGTGATAGACATCGACACAATCGAGGTCAGATCGCGGTAGGTGAGAGACTGAAAGAAGAGTACGTTGTGGGACTCAACAATGCGACGACGGGCGGGGTCCCAAAACCGCCAGGCCTTTGACCGCTGAGAGATACCAACGAAGGCAAACAAGCGACCCCGCGGAGAAACCTTGGACCCCTGTTGATCCTACGTGTACCACACAGAAGCCACTCAGCCCCAGACACGAGCAAGACGCAGATTGGCATGGTGGCCAAACCAGAGCTCATACGGTGTAACGTGGTCCGGAAGAGGACCGTTCGGGAGGCGGTTCCATACCCACGTCATGTAGGCGAACCCTTCGAAGGCGAAGGATTTTGGGAGACTGCACTCAGACCACATAGCACGAACCGCATCCTCCCTGGTGCGGTTCCAGCGCTCAGAGACACCATTCTGCTGAGGAGTGGCAGGAGCAGAGACCTGGTGAAAAATCCCGCGCTTGGCAAAGAAACTGTCCATTTCGCCAAGAAACTCACCGCCGCGATCCGCGTGGAAGGTATGCAGCGAGTGGTAAGACTAAAGCTCAGCCATCACTAGCCAAAGACGAACCGCGAGAGCGGCATCACTCTTCTGGCGCAGGCTGTGGACCCATCGCATCCGGGTGAAGTCATCGGTCAGGGTCACGACATATCGGCCCCGATCGGATAAGGACTCGACAGGGAGAGGACCGAGAATGTCCGAATGGACCAGCTCAAGGGGACGAAGGGCTCGAGAACAGGAGTCAGGGTAGGTGCAGCGATGCATCTTACCCTGAGCGCAAAACAGACAATTGGTCTTGGGCGGCTTCTCGAAAGAGGCCCCATCAAGACCAAGGGCGGGTTGTGTCCTAATGAGCTTCGACACAGTGTCGGAGCCCACATGACACAGACGTCGATGCAGCAGGCGCTGGTACTCAGCAGACAGGATACCAGTGACAAAAACACGAGCTGGAGGGGAAGGGGAGCAAGGAGAAGAAGAGATCCGAGGAACACGATACAGATCATCCACAACAGAGGTACGAAGAATAACAGTGCGAGTATCAAGAGTAGTCACTATCGCAGAGTTGGCAGTATGCTCCACAGAGAGTCCCATCAAAGTGCAGGCACACACAGAGAGCAAGCTGAGCTCAAGGTCAGGCACAAAAATCATGTCAGAGAGATACAAGGGGTCAGACGGACCATCGAAGCACACAACCCCAACACCCTGGACTAGCAAGGAATGACTAGAGGAAGGTGATTCAGGTCCAGTGGGTCTTTCGCAAGAAGGTGAAGCCGGATGGCTCACTAGAACGCTACAAGGCTCGTTTGGTTGTCAAGGGGTACTCTCAGTTCGAGGGTATTGATTACAGTGACACCTTTGCCCCTGTCGGCCGCATGACCTCAGCTCGCGTTCTGTTTGGTGTGGTGGCTCAGCATGACTGGGAACTGCACCAGATGGATGTGAACAATACGTTCCTCCATGGCTCTGTGGATGAGGAGATTTACGTGGCCCAGCCACCGGGCTCTGAGGAAGATGACAAGGTGTGGCGCTTGCGCAAGTCCTTGTACAGACTCAAACAGTCTCCTCGGTGCTGGAACCAGGAGATCACAGGCACTCTGACTCGTGTCGGATATGTATCGAGCGAGGCAGATCTCTCTCTTTTCATCCGACAGGCACCTGAGCGGTTCACTACCATCCTGGTCTATGTGGACGACCTCCTGATCGCGTCTCCCTCCATGGAGGCCGTGAAGGAGGCCAAGGCGGTCCTCCAAAATGCCTATAGGATGAAGGACCTTGGTCTTGCAGCGGTGTTTCTTGGCATGGAGATCGTACGAGACCGTAGACGCCGGACGCTTCCGTTGCATCAGGCTCGATACGCACGCGTTGTGGGGGAGCGCTTCAGTGACCTCCTTGGCGCAGTGCCAACGGCCTCTACACCTCTCACACCTGACGGGCAGAACGCCCTGAAGATGGACAATGCCACACAGCTAGGGGAGACAGTGGATGTGACCTTGTACCTCCGCCTCATCGGATCTCTGATGTACCTGGCCAATACCACACGCCCCGACATCGCTTTTGCCATCAACCTCTTTGCACAGTTTTCGTAGGCTCCACGTGCTAGAGCCCTCCAGGCGGCTGTGCAAGTGATGCGGTACGTGGTTTCCATGCCGTACCTCGGACTTCGCTTTCGCCGGTAGTACTCGGTGGTTCTTGAAGGCTACACCGACAACGACTGGGCCTGGAGCCCAGATGGACGCAGTCGCACCGGTTACGTGTTCCTGCTCGGTGGTACCGTTGTGTCTTGGAGTAGTGGGAAGTAGGGCTGCATCGCACATAGCTCGTCGGAGGCAGAGTATATTGCTTTGGGTGCAGGGGCTGCTGAGGTAGTGTGGCTACAGCGTCTGTTCCTTGTGCTGGGTCAGTCAGTGCCTGCCATTGTGCTTCGTTGTGACAACTAGAGTGCTCTTGCCATTGCAGAGAACTCTGGTGTCTTTCATGCTTGCATGAAGCACATTGCAGTTGAGCATCACTTCGTGCGTGATCTGGTGGAGCGACACGTGATCTCCGTCATATGGATCTGCACTGACATGCAGCGTGCTGACTTCTTGACGAAGGCACTAGCGCGCGGGAAGTTTCTGGTGGCCATTCGTTATGTTGGGCTTCACCCCTTGCCTGAGAGTGGTTGAGTACGAGGTGTGTGTGTGTGTCTGTGTCACGACTGTTTTTGCACTCGTTGTTGCACTCGTTTTAGTGTTGCACATGTATGGACATGCGTACTATTGGGTCATGGGGGAGTGTTGTGATTTGTGACGTTCCTGTCGACCTGTACAGTTTACTGTGACTACTTGGCCGCGTCCATGCTCGTGCAAATACCTAATGCGGACCTAGGTGGCACTGGGGCGTCGTCTGGTGGTGGAATACCTGCTCGGAGCTGATCGACGGTCGCCACAGACACCTGGATGCTGTCTTGGACCTTTTGTAGTTTTTCTGCAGCTTGTAAGATTTTATCAATGGACTGGTCGTGGCCCAGATTTGCATGTCTTTGCATTGTGTGTCCACCGTTTGTTGCTGGATGCATGCATGTGACCAGTCGTAGCGTCCGGCTTGAGATTTTGCATGTGTAGGTTCAGACGGCATAGCGTTCTGACTTGTCTACGCTGAGATACGGCCAAAACAGTGGTTTTGGGCCTGTTTTAGGACAGACCTTGCACTGCCGCGTGCGACACCCACCATGAGCCGCGACAGGTACTTATGCCATGGACTTGTCATTTTCCAGCTCTCTCTGCAAATGCTATTAAAGCATTCTGACACTTTGCCTTGTGTCCCCTAGCCGGACCCTTGCCGTTGTGTGCACGACTTGTGACTGTCGTCACCGTCTGACCAGACACTGACGCCTAGTCAGTGGCAATATCGCTAGGATGCTTCCACGTATTTTCTCAGGCCGTGCCTATACTTGTGATGTACAAGCTGGCACCGACTTGGTGGCAGTCCTATGGTCCACAAGTTTCTTAAGTGCCTTGTCCTCACCAAAGTGCTTGCGTAGACCGGACTAGTAGCACCTCTGTAGTATAATCGTCGCAAGTCGTCATCAGGTGGTGAAATGTTCCGGCGTGTCGACCATCATTGTCATAAGGATTCCTTCAACAACCTTTTTCTACCTTTCAACATCCTTCAACCCCTTGCAGAGAAGTACTCAAGATGTGCCTTTGACATGTAGGGTGTTGATTCTAGCTCTCAATTATAGTCAACTCAAAACATCTGTAAAATTCTTATTGGACAATCTGGTTTTCTCCCACCGTTTTTTTCATTGGACACAAGTCAGATTTACCCCGTTTTGGTCACTTTGCGCATTGAAACCAATCTTTAGAACAATTCTGCCACGTTTTTGGTTTCTATGAGAGTTTTGTGCCAAAGCAATGTCAGATGCATGTTATGTCGGAGTGCTGACATCAGCATTTCCGCACACCAGTCACAAATCCCTCGAAGAATTTGGTGATTTTTTTTTTTTTTTTTTTGGTTTTTAAGATGGTCCAGGCAGAAAATCCCTCCCACCGGGCTCCCTTCCGGAAGCTGCTACCTTGGTGACTTCTTGATCCGCTCAATTTGGCGATTGTTACATGAAGGTTTGTGCACGGTTTGCAAGGAGGATTTGAGACTCCNTTTTTTTTTTTTTTTTTTTGGTTTTTAAGATGGTCCAGGCAGAAAATCCCTCCCACCGGGCTCCCTTCCGGAAGCTGCTACCTTGGTGACTTCTTGATCCGCTCAATTTGGCGATTGTTACATGAAGGTTTGTGCACGGTTTGCAAGGAGGATTTGAGACTCCTCATGTGTTGAATAGGAACCTGTTTGGTCCCACGTTAGCAAGACCTAGTAGGCACCCGTGCATTTATAATCTGTAAAACCTGAATGTGGTTTGTAGTGTTGTGATTTGTGTGTGCACTGTCTCACTAATCTGTGCGGTGACCTCTCGGCTGGTGTACATGCTCGTGCAGATGACTGACTCAGAGGACGTTGACAAAGCGAGAAACGTCTTCAGTAAGACATAAGACGTAGCGACCCACGTCACCAAGGAGGTCATGAGGCAGAGGCCCCATGACATCCGCATGAACACAATCAAGGGGATGGGTAGAGTGAGACTCAGAAGGAGAGAAAGGAGAGTGATGCATCTTCCCTTGTGCACATTCAAGACACTCAGCAGGGCAAGGGGCAGGGAAGCTAGAGGGCAAGAGGCCGAGAGCAGGCTGGAGACGAAGCATGCTATGAATGGTATCAGTGTGGACATGTCCAAGGTGACGATGCAAGAGACGGACGAGAGAGGGTGCAACGTGAGGAAGGGCGACGCTGACGGCAGGAGCGGAGGGGGCGTGCAAGGGAACACGATAGAGTTTGCCGCACTTTACGCCATGGAGAACAGCACGCTGGGAGGAACAAAGAGAAACACTACCAACACCATGGCCAGCAGTGAAGTCCATACCCTACTGCTTCTAATTAACGGCGACTTTTGAAATTGGTCGCAAAAAACACTATTTATCGGTGAAAATTCTGATTTTATATTGTCAGTTTGGACACTGTTCTCTTAACCTATTGACACATAAGACACAATTGTTTTGGTGTCCGCCAGCCAGTTCAGTTCTCGCAACCTTAGAAAGAAGGATCACGACCATGAAATTCTTGCTGATCGAGTCTCGCACGCGAGAGTCGACCTTGCGTGTGATGTGCCTTGCTCGCGCGTGCAAAGGATCTGGTGAGTGGAGCACTCTCCAAGTGAGGTTTGCGAGAGGGATTCAAACCGTCGAGAAAAAAATGTCGACGCGGACATTATTTCTGCGCTCATATGTCACAAAAGTCTTCATTTTGCCCAAACCCGGAAGGTTTTCACCAAAAATTGGTGACGGTAGGGTACCTTGATCATCGAGGGACGGCACAGACAGGAGGCTGAGCTCTAGTGAAGGCACATACAGAACGTCAGGCAGGTACAGGGCACCATTGGGTCCAACAAAGCGCACGACGCCCACACCCTGAACCGGCAGCAACTGACCGGACCCAATACGAACAAAGCGGACAAGGTTATCGACGGGACCTAACGAGATGAACGAGGACCGCACGAACGTCATGTGGTGGGTCGACCCGGAGTCAAGGACCCAGAGGCCACTGGACACACGCATAGAGGGCAGCACACTGGACGTGGCGACAGTGCCAACGGAGGACGGCGACAAGGTATGAAGGGAGAGACAACGAGGAAGGAAGTCAGACTGCCAACTCTCAATCCACGGGACACACTCACACAAGGTACCCAGAACGTGACCTGAAGGATCCCCACGAAGGACACTGTCAGCCTGACACACAGGACCTCAAGCCAGCGATGCAACACCCTCACCTCCCTGATCGCGAAGGCGGAGAAATTGAAGGAGGGAATGCTCAAGGTGGCACTCCCGATCACCACGATCACCATCCACAGACGCCGGCAAAGCTGGTATAGACGCGCTGGAGGAAGGCGGGAAACACGGTAGAGCGGTGTAGGCAGAAGACGGGGGACCAGCATATGAAGGGGGCCCATAAGGAGGTGGCCAACCCCAGGGGTAGGGGCCAAGCGGCGGAAGATAAGGCACGCCAGAGGAAGCGTGAGCCCGAGCTGGAGGTGGGGCAGAGGAGCGCGATGGGCCACCGGAGCCAGATGGCAAAGGTGCAGAGGAGGAGCCGGAGGTGCGAGCCCAGTGAGCGTGCATGGCCCGGACAAGGCGGAGGTCATCCGGAGGAGCAGGACAAGTACAAGCAGAGTGCTCACTATAGCCATAGCTCCAACACACGACATCGCTCGGAACCCGCGAGGAAGCGTCAGCATCCTTGTCCTTGCCCTTGTCCTTCCCCTTCTCCTTGCCCTTGCCACGACCCTAGGAAGCGAGGGCAAAGGCAGGAGAGGACGAGGAAGAGGCGACGGAGGCGGGGACGATGTAGCAAAAGAGAAGGAGGGTACATCCGCAGTGGTGAGCGCAGCAACACGCGTGATGGAAGAACGATGGAACCACTTGTTTTGAAGACTAGTCCACCAGCCAGCAAGGCGCTCGGACGTAAAGTCCCAGAGAGCACCAACTCCAGGCGACGACCCAGGCGAGACCGGCTATGAGGCGAGGCACTGCAGATCATCAGCTTTGACGTCGCGAAGGAGATCAGACAGCTCAGGAATGAGGCCGTTGACCATGGTCTGAACGGCGGAGAGCTGGCCAGGTGCTGCGTCGTCAAGCTCACAAAGGAGCTTGAGACCGCGAGCCCAATAGGCATCAGCGGTCTCATCAGTACGCATGAGGAGCGTATTGAATTGGACCGTAAGCACGCTCTGAGCGGCTTGGCCAGTGATGGTGGTACGACGACGCAACATGGCGTATGCGCCGATGGGGTCAGCAGGGCGCTGGACGGCAGGGTAAGCATCGTAGGTGCTAACATCATCAATCAGCGAATCAGGGGCAAGGCGCGGACAGCACGGGCAGACTTAGTGGCAAGCGGTGTGAAAGGAGCAACAGCGAGGGAGTAGTACTCCCACAATTGCTCTCCTTGAGCCTAGGCGTTGAAACGCACCTCCCAGGAGGAGAAGACAAGCCCAGAGGTAAGTGCAGGGGGTTGAGAAAAGAAGTCATGCCGGTGAGGCACAAGAAGAGTGGTAGCAGCAGCGGTGTTTCCAGTGGACGCGGCAGCAGCATTGCTAGGAGAAGAAGAGGTGCCTACAGAAGGAGTGGGGTTGGTCGTAGCAGACGCAGCGGGGAGGCGACACAGCACTATGGCGGCGACCTCATCAGCAAAAGCGACGTGATTGTCCTTCGTGAGCTTGAGACGGTCCTCAGCCTCCTGCTGAGCCTCGCGAGCGAGGGTCAGTTGGCACTGAAGAGTTGCTATGGCTGACTCGTTGTCACCAGGCATGGTGACGACGGAGGGGCCCTGCCGAAAATATTTCGGCAGAGTTTCCCCTGCCCCAGTGGGTGTGGGAATACTGGGAGTGCCTCAGGCACGTTGAATGTGATGCAGGACAACCCGACCCAAGTCACACAACCAAGCCACAGCAGAGGAGAGAGATAGCGTGTAGGTAGGAGAGAGAGAAAGATACCACAAGCCCTCATGAGGGGCGAGGTGGGCTACGCAAAATGGCAAGGAGGGGTGCGACAATGGAAGCAGCTATAGCGGAAAGAACAAAGAGAAGGGATGCAGCTGGTACCACCAAGGCCAGAACACCTGTGGTGAAGGCAGCACCCATAGTAGGTAGGACTGCTGCTGCAGAGATGGCCGCTGCTGCGAGGATGGTGATTTCAGAGGATGCAGATGCGGCAGATACTACGGCAACGTCTGTGGAGTTGTGGATGACTGAAGCGACTGTTGACATAGTAGAGGCCGCAGAAGCTGTCGAGGAAGCCACAGCAGCTGCGGCTACGGCTAACTACGCCCCAATATCTGCCGCTGCCGCACCTATGGGTCCAGCCACTACTGCGGCCTCAGTGTATGACTCCATAGCACGTCCCGCGAATGTTTAGGCAGGGGCGCATGCTACGCGGATTGCTGCGGCAAATGTGGTAGCAGCTGCAGCGACGGTGTCTATCATGGCGCAAGCGGTTCGCGTGTGCTTATGTGCAAGCTCTAGTATGTCGCGATGCACAGTGGAGTACAAAGACAAGGAAGCGATTTTGTGCAGCGGCTCAATCCCTCCAGAGAAAGTAGGGTCACTAGGACTTACCGGGCTTTGTGGTGCAGCCCGTGACCAAGATGGGGCGTCCTCGGCCGCATGACCGTTGTCTCTTTGACTACTGGACTGGCGCACCGGCTGCTCCACGTGGTGCTCAGCAGGAGATGACGCACCCGGCAGCTCCGAGGAAGCCAGCTTGGCACCTCGCACCACTGCAGTGGTGCGTGCGCGGTGGTGGTAGATGCTGCTCCTGTTTTCGCGCTTAAGAGTGGCACGACTCCCACCGACCCCACTGCACGGCAGCGGCTGATCCATTGCTTGCGGCTGCCAATGCTAGCTGCAGCCGTGGGCGATACAGTTTCTGCCGTGGTGTAAATGGCGGTGCTGCCGGCCAGTAATGAGGCTTGCTGCTGTGACAGCCCTGGCCGTGGGGTATGGCCGTAGCTATGGCCGCTATTGCTGATGCTACAACACTTGGAAGTGCTGCTGCAGTACCGCCTCTGCTACTACTCTGCGTTGCTGCTGCTATAGCCACTGCTACTGCTGTTGGCGCTGCTGCTACTGCTGCTGCTGTTGCTTTTGTCGCTCCTGTCGTTGCTTCCGCTGTTGCTGCTGCAAATGTTGCTGCTACTGCTGCTCCCGGTCCTCTTGTTCTTGCAACTGGGTCTGCACCTACGGTTGCTGCAGCTGGGGACGATGACGTGAGGGCAGCCGCCACTGCAGTATCCTCTGTCGCTGCTCCTCTTGCTGCGATTGGAGTGGCTGTGACTGCAGGCGCCATTGCGAGCGTGGCGGTGGCTGCTAGTGTCGCAGTTGCAGCTACCTTGCGATTGGCGATGCAGATTGGTGCTGACAGGACACCCACAAGTGTTGATGGCAAGATTTCCATTGCGGCCGTGACGTGAGCAGCAGCGGGTTGGTCAAATGCAGCCAACCCCGCTCCTGTGAGAGTTGCGGCTGCCTTGCCTGTCGCAGCCACAGCAGCTGGGGTTGCCTCAGCTGTTGCTGTAGCACTTGATGTTAGTGCTTTGGTTGCCGCTGTCGATCTGGCCGCGGCTGCAGCTACTATCGACGAAGTAGCTGCTGCGGCTGCTCGTACGTTATCAGCAGCAAGAGTAGCCGCTGAAGCAGGTGGATGAGTGTACCTGCGCGTAGAGGCAGCAGCTTGAGCTCTGCCCTAACTGTGGCTGTGGCTAGAACTTTCGATGGTAAGCTAGAGTGCCGACGGTATTTCACGTCATGCAATGCTACGTAGTGTCATTTTGGGTCGTGTTGTGTCATGTCTTCTCGCATTGTGTAGTGTAGTGTTGTGTTGTGTTGTGTCGTGTCGTGTCGTGTCATGCCGTGTCGTGTCGTGTGGTGTCATGTCATGTTGTGTTATGTCATTTTTTTGTGTAGTGTCATCTTGTGTGGGTCATATGCTGTCGTATTGAGTCGTGTCATGTCACGTGACATCTGTTGTGTCATGTCATATTGTGTGGTCCTATCATATTGTGTCATGTTGTGTCGTGTCAAGTCGTGTTGTGTGTTCTTCTGTTGTGTGATGTGGTGTAGTGTCATGTTGTGCCATGTCGTGTTTGTGTTATGTCGTGTGGTGCGGTGTCGTCTTCTGTCATGCCATGTCTTATCATGCCATGTTGTACCGTGTCGTATCATGTCGTGTCGTGTCGTTCTGTGCAGGTCCATGTCGTGCTATATCACGTTGTGTCGTGTACTATTGTGTTGTGTCGTTTCGTGTCGTATCCTGTTGTGTCTTGTCATGTCGTGTCACTTTGTGTGCTTTTTGGTGTTCTCACCGTCATCTTGTGTCATGTCGTATCATGTGTCAAGTATTGTCGTATTGTGTCATGTCCTGTCGTGTCGTGTCGTGTCGCATGGTGTCATGTTGTGTCGTGTCGGGCTGTGTTATGTCGTGTTGTGTGGTTTTGTGTCCTGTCCTGCCGTGTCGTGTCATTTCGTGTCGTGTCATGTCATGTCGTGTCGTGTCGTGTCATGCCGTATCGTTTCATGCCTTGTCGTATCGTGTCGAGTCATATCGTGTTGCATCATGTTGTGTCATGTCATCTTGTGTCGTATGGTGTCCTGTCATGTCGTAATGTGCCGTGTCATGTCTGGTTGTCTCATGTTGTATCATGTGTTATGTCATGTTATGGCATGTCATGCCATGTGTCGTCTTGTCATGTTCTTCCATGTAAACATCCCATAGCGCAACACATTAAGAAAAGAACCTTAGATGTCCCTTCTCATGTCTTCTACATACACAATTTAAGATGTGGTTTATTGATGTCATTAGTAACATCTTAAGTACTTAACAATATCTGATGGAATACATTCAAATCAAGTCAAAATAGTTTTCTTATAAAAGCAATTCAACACACAATCTAGTCCACATAGATATTCTTCATACAATTTCAACTCATAAAAATCAATAAACTACAAAGTAGGCATAAAAATACACACTTTCACATCAGGATTATTATGTAGAATAGAAACTTGACAGAAATACTTTTGTAACATCCTGTTTACAACGATTGTCCCTTATAACACAGATTCCTCCCATCTCCTTTGTCACCCTGGCCGGGAACGTGATCATCCTTGTCTTGAACGCGCAATTGATTTGTCTGACGTCCCCTGTAGAGCGAGTGTGCCACGTGGCTTGAACTGGTCCTTGCCTGTGGGGTGGCGGATGGGATGAGTTGAGGGTCCGAGACGAGAAGAAGACAATTTTAGCATGGTTTTTTAAGTAGCACACAAACATGGCCAGTCACTGTACGATGACACAAAAATTTCCACCGCATCAAGTACCACACAAAAATGGCCAGCCGATGTACGAGCACACAAATTTGTCCACCATCTGAAGTAGCACACAAAACTGTCCGGTGCAAAAATGTCCACGCTCGAAAAAGCACAAAAAAATGTCCACCGCGCGTAGGTGATGCCACGTCACCAGATTACCCTCACAAAAGTTTTGTGGCCTGTCTACTTCGCAATTGTTATTCCTCTCTTGAAAAGAAAGGTTGACAAAGTGAAACGAGAGGCAGAAGGTGCGTCCTACTCCATTCACGGAACAACACCCTAGGGAACCAAGTTTGTAACTCCATTTTTTCTTTTGCACGGATTGTTTCCAGGTGGATTTTTTTGTGTGCCTTTTCATGGTCGGCTATGTTTCTATGCTCGTACATTGACCTGGCATTCTTGTGTGCCACATTAAGGACATGCTAATTGTATTTTATTTGGCTTGGTGACCCTCAACATCGCGGGTTTGGCCCAGTGGGCCAAGGATTCCATCCGTTCATTACATCCCCCCATCGCTCAGCTTCGCCCCAAAATCCGCTACACGACGAAGTAGGTGCGCAAGTCGGGGCGACCACAAAAAGATTACCGCACTGACTTGTACTTTTGCTCAAAATAATCATTTGAATTCGCCCATGTGTGTCCTAAAAAACTTTCCACTGCATGGGAGGAACACCTTTGAAATGTGAGCTGGACAAAGGTACTCCGCCTGTAGTGTTTTGGTTCAACGCCTTGTCGAAATCCCGGGTTAATGACTCATTCACTACCACGGAAGTGGTCACCACGCCCATCGAGGTGCAACATCTGGTTGTTTTGGCATAACTAACTAAGCAGTAGCACAATAGTTGCTCATAGATGTCCACTTTTGGCCGCGTGAGCCTCGCTATTCAGACTCAAAAGGCGATGTACACCCTCAAGGATGTAAACGATGGGTGAAAGTAAGCTCTCATCCTTATTTCTGTGAAAGGGGATAAGAGCAAGAAATTCCCAAGTAGCCCCTAGTTTTTTCCAACCATCGTCAAGTCGCCCCTAGTTTTTAAATCATTTTTACTTAGCCCCCAATTTTTTTAATTCATTTCAACTAGCCCCCAATTTTCGAGAATCATTTCTATATAGACCCCAGTTTTTAACTTGATTTCTACTATGCCCCCATCGTACCTCGAAGTCCACAATTGTCGGGCCGCCTTGACGGTGGACTTCACCGACAACAATGTGCGATGTACATCAGTCGTCTCCTCCCCTTCGCATAAGTGGTTATACTTTGCTGTGTTGCACGTGAATCATTAATCGTGATTAAGATGAAATAGTACCCACTTGTGAGGCTTCAGGTTTACGGACACCCGCGATGTGTCGGGTTCGACACAGTCAAGTTTGAGGGTTATGATATGTTCGATGTCGTCCATTCGTAACGGTTGCATGTGACATGGCACGATAATGTATGGATGAAGGCCAGGGATTGGTTTGTCGTTGTAATTGTCGATGTTGTCATGTTCTTGTCCAATGAGGTTGCGACGAACACGACAGTGACCAAGGTACATCACTCAGTACTACTTGTTAACCGCCTTGCGTTGTAAACCACACAACATAACCGCACGCTAGCATGATATAACGTGCATTTAAATGTTATGGAATGAGTGAGATGCCACCGTGTTTTCTCATGCCACGGATGCTTCAAATGACCAATGAAAACGACCGAACTTTGCGCTGGTGATTTATGGGCATTTTGCTCGCTATCGATCTGACCTTACAATGTACGACACCACATGTGGTATGCGAACGTCGCTTGGTACTGCCGTCGGGTTGGTTACATCACGGTATCTCGCTCTTTTACTTCACTGTCGTTCTGCGAACATGGACTTCTTTGAACGACCACTTTAGCGAATGCGATTGTTACACGGGTATATCAGTCTGTACAATTGGGGTTTCGGTTTTGCGTCCCGAACTTGCGCAATGCAAACGGATACATACATTAAGTTGCGATATGCGACAGGTCCGGTCGTGATGTACAAAGCGACTTGAGTTGACATCCTTTCACGCCTACACCGTCCATATGTACATCATGACAGCCAACGGACATTCCTCTGCTCGTTCAAACGGACACCCCACGAATGGGCCGGTGTGGGATCCAGCCACTCCAGTCGTGGACCCCATGGTTGCACAACGTGCATGGTCCGTCATCAAGGAGGAATGGATTGACTTCAGGCATCCCGAACCCGGTGATGAAATCACACTGCATGAGTCGAATGACAAACCGAGACTGCCTGCAACGCCCGCGCAACGACACGGTGGCTGACCTTGAACGGTGACGTATTTGTGGTCCTACAATAATGTCCATATTCTGGTTGGTCGGTGTGCACTTCCACTTCGGCGAGAGATTTTTTGCAGGCAGCGATGCCATCATGTAGGAAGCGCGAAGAGATAAAAACTATTGCAAGGTATCACACGGGGAAGGACCTGTTGTCGACATTTGGCGAATGTAACATGCGAAGACACCGTGCATGTGCGTTTGCAAATGTTGTTTCACATTTCGTGAGGGGTGGTCGTTGCGAAGGCGTCTAGTATGTTCGATGAAAGGCATTTGTTTCAAGCATACTACGACCATGCACGCTCAAATGTCTTCTTGCAAACCATTTGGACAAGAATGTAGGTAGTAGTTTTATAAAAGTAAGCGATTCACGGGCAGGGTGTCTTCACCGAAAGTACGCAAGTCGGAAATGACGACAAAAAGTACCATTAACCTCGCGTCTCTAGAATACTGGGGGCAACTTCAAAATGATTTTTAAAACTAGGGGTTCTTTGGAAATGAAGTTTTTCAATTGGGGGCTGAGTAAGATTGAAATCTGAAATTGGGGACTAGTTGAAAATGATCTGAGAAACGGGGGCGCTTTGACGATGGTTTGCCGAAACTAAGGGCGACTTACAAAACCCCCCTGATGGGAGACCATGACCAAAATTGAAGACCAAGATTGAAGCCTGTTTTTGGGTGATAGCTAGCTAAACTAAATTCCAATCAATAATTTGAGTGAAAGGTAGAGTCATTACGGTACTATGGAACCCAAAAAGAACCGAGTAGCTGGAATCCTTTACACCACCATTTCGAGGCTCTCCAGCCCATTGCTGTTGCCACTCGAGTTTCGTCGGAGGCGGTGGTGCGGACAGCAGCAGCAGGGGCGGAAGAAGGGGCGAGTGGAGCAAGTTGGGCTGTCTGACTCGAGTGCGGGTCGCGACAAAGCCGACGAGCAGATGCATTTGACAGCGAAGGCTCCCGTTCCCCTCTCCTGTCCCTCTCTCCGAAACCTCTCAAAAGCCGTCGTCGTTGAGTCTCAAAGGCGACTGTAGCTAGTACTACGTACACTGCGTTCTCCTCTCGGGGAGGCTTCCAGCGCTTCAGCGTCATCGGCCTTCACCTGTGGTCGTCAGTGATCTGCGAGGGCGCGCCCCATCATCATCGTCATCATCATCGTCATCATCATCATCATCATCATCATCATCATCATCATCATCATCATCATCATCATCATCATCATCATCATCATCATCATCATCATCATCATCATCATTGTCTTTGTCTTTGTCGACATAATCATCATCATCAT
>SZWC01014994.1:0-10447 GCA_023375785.1 Penium margaritaceum
TACATATACATATACATATACATATACATATACATATACATATACATACACATACACATACACATATACATATACATATACATATACATATACATATACATATACATATACATATACATAAACATATACATATACATATACATAAACATATACATATACATATACATACACATATACATATAAATATACATATGGATATGCATATACATGTACATGTATATGCATATCCATGTACATATACATGTGTTATTATTCACATGTTTGGTAACAAAT
This sequence comes from Penium margaritaceum, assembly GCA_023375785.1. Classification (NCBI taxonomy): domain Eukaryota; kingdom Viridiplantae; phylum Streptophyta; class Zygnematophyceae; order Desmidiales; family Peniaceae; genus Penium; species Penium margaritaceum. The sequence goes on from SZWC01014994.1 coordinate 274, forward strand.
CGGGGATATCCGAGAAAAGATCAGGAGTTTATGTTGATTCCTTCCCAATTATTGCTTGTTAACAAGATTTTAGCATATTTCCCACATGCAATGTAATGGATTCTGTTTGAAAAAAAACATTATACTTTGAAAGATGAGTTGTTAGACCATTAATGCATGTATTCATGTTCTACCAATCAATTAATTTGTGGGGTGTCATTACTGAAACGATTCATGGTACATATTCATGGAGTGTTAGTTCAAGGCATTATTCAACATCGAATTACTTCGAGTAATTACGATTATTGATGTTAAAATATCTAAATGACATCACCTAATTTTATTTCCAAAATGATGCACATTAATACTTCATATGACAATCAAAGTTGAATACACCAGGATATTGCACAATTGTAACATGTAAAAAGTACGTTTGATGGTGATTTAACAATGCTTTATTTCAGATTCACTAGCCTAGAGAACTCCAACTCGGCGATGCTCAATATGAGGCTATAAGAGCATGCAATCACTCAATTTTGAAATTATCCTTCCAACTTCGAGTTTATACATGATCGTAGAACAAAATGTTTAGATTTGAAATGAAAATACGTGGTTTTGTACCTGTGTCCCTCACCAAAGTGCTCAACATCAATCGCACAGAGACTACAATGGGATGTGAGTGTATAAGAATTTCTTATCGGAAGCTTTATGCCATTCATAAGCAAGATATCTAATTTTTCATCGTGGGTGATGAGTACCACTATGATTTCCCCCTCAAAAGGGGTATAGAAAGGCAATTTTGAAACTCCTCTTTTAAAAAATTCAAGGGTTGGGTGAATACACCTCTCAGCTCCTCGATACAGCGTGGTCTTTGAGGTGCTTTAGAGATAAGTCAAAGTGTTATCTCCCGACGTTATTTTCTTGTGTACTAGGATATTTCCATCAACTCGAACATTACTGGATATCAAGCAAAATGGGGAAGAGTCAGTGATTGATTGAGATCCATTTTCCCAACATCAAAGAAATGCATAGGGTTAACTTATGGGGACAAGAAGACAATAGTGTCTTTTCATAATGGCGCCATCGATGGCGTTACTTGGGACGTAGCTGTATAAAAGAATTTTAAAAGAAACCATCAGATTCTTGTTAACGAGAAGTCCAAACAAGGCATCGGGAGAGAGAGAACATAGCGATTGCGACAAAACCCTATGGATGAAGCAAGATTCAAGTCAAGAAAATAGGAAGGGCGAAGGGTTTGACCATCTCCATCATAGGATAGTCGAACCTTGCTAGATTAAACGTGTATAATGTCCGTTTTGATCGCCTACCAAGGTAGGAAACCAACTTCTGTTATGATGTGTAGAAATCAAACAAAGGAAGCGAATGAAACAAGATCAACTTGTGCATAACTATGTACATACATATGTGTGTTTATATGTATCTATGCAGTTTTCAACTTATACATGTGTATCTAAATGATTTTAAATATAAAATTACAAATATGCATGCATATACATATGCATACATGTTTATTTGTACATGTACCTTTTTACGTAAATGTAGTTACAAAATTATATAATATGAAGTAATTTTTGCACGTCCCTGATACTTTTGAGCCAAAAAACAAATAATAGTCTTAAGCAAAGTGAAAATTCCTTTCAAATGTCTTTTTTTCTTGTTGAAATTGACTAGTTCATTAAAGACCCTTTGAACTGGCAAGCAAGGTTACAAGAATGTCGCCTTTCTTGTGAACGAATTAAAGTATTGCTAAAAGTTGGCCTTGCTTTACAGGATTGCGCCAACATGAACCCATATTGAAAATTACTTTTTAGTGGCATCAAGTTGCTTTGAATTCCATGCACGTTGAAAATTTCCGTTTACATGATGTTTTTGTCATTTGAAGTGTTCCCACAAGTTACATCCATGGTCTCTTTGTATTTTAACCCCCTTCCCTAGATTTGTTCTCTTTGACGTTTCGACTATGAAGGCCCTCCATGAATGTGCACCTCATACTCTTGGATTTTCTCTTCGGCTTCCAATTAATTTTCCTTTTCATTTTGGAAACAACATTTCTCCTCCAAATCTTCATCTTCCCAATCATACGTTTATTCTCCAATATCATCTTCTAGTAAATACTTAAGGAAAAACACACTTTCTACATTCCCTGCTTATGCTCCATCTCTCCTTTATCATTGACTATTGGCGGGCTTGCTCATATTCAAAATATGTTGCAATAGTCATTAATTCTCATGCATTGTACATTTTTAACATATACAATTAATATGAGGGCATGCTTAACATTGTGTTAAATGTGATTAACTCAAAAACTTCACATGGTTGAAAGAGGAAATGCAAGGGTACATTGGTCAAAGGCAAGGCAAGGCAAAGAGATAATGTTAATTTAAGAGGGATACGAAGGGGAAGAGAAAACAATAAGGCAAGTTGAGGGTCAATCGAGCATAAGGAAGTCTTTTATGTTTGAGGTAGAGAAGGAGAAGTACATGTTTGCAAGGACAAATAATTGTTATCAATTATGCTTAGATCGTAAGAGGGAGCGTTTCACGCTTATAAGTAAAAGAGGATGTGGAGTAAATACAGGGGGGTGTGTACATCTTTAGTGGCTACTTGAATGTAAGAGGCAATGCTTGGGGAGAAAAAAAACTGAAGAAGAAATGCTCGTATTGCATGCATTCTAACTTGTGCGAATTATCCGTTCTTTTATATACATGATCATTTAACGTGGATTTATTCCAGTAAATATGTGTTTAATAGGTTGTTAATTTGTCGTTTATAAATTTATTTCTATTATAATAAAAAATCGATTTTGTAAATTCAATTTATATAGATGAATAAAAACCATAGTCATGTCTTCCCTTGAAAGAAGATTATCCATTGTAGTCTTCATTTTTTTAGCCACCATTCCTATTATACCCCATATGGCATGTTTCATTTCTCATTAAGTTATAAACACATTTCAAGGTTTTGTCCAAACCACACATTTGAAATGACTTCATCGATGTTGTTGTGGTTGAAGTAGCTTATTGTCTTCTAGTGGCAAATAGACACCCCATGTTTCACAATGTTGTTCAAAACCTTTTGTTTCTTGAGTGGCTACCTTATGAATTTTATTCATTTTGCCAAACTCATGTCAATCATATTCTCTTATGCTAAACACAAGAAGGCTTTTGAAAGAAAACCTGTAGAAGACCCATAAATCATTAAGACTATAATTGATGCATGCAAAAGAAGAAGAATTCTAGACTAAAAATTTTCTCATGAAACATTCTTAATGTAATGTGCACATCTTTCAAGGTTGTGGTAGAATGCAAAAAAAGAAGTTTATACGCCAATTCATGCATCATGGTTGACCTTTAACCATGAACAACGGATGAATAAGTGGAGAATTCTATTCATTAAAAAACTAGGAGGCAATCTAATGTGAACGATAGGAGGCATTTTTAAGCCAAACGATAGCCAAAAGTGCCAACATAATAAATCAAACAAAAAACCATGCCATTAAGATCACAATTTCCTTTTTTCCTCGAAACGCAACTGTGAGTTAGTGATTCGGATCATGATCCAATCCTTTTAACCCTCTTGGTAGTTGGAATGGGATGAACAATGGCATTGGATGTGACAATGTTGTTGTCAGTTAAGTATGCAATATGACAAGAAATTTCACAAGAATAAGAATTCTATAGTTTTTGCAGGAAACGACTGAGCAAATTACACACCATGATGGGTTTTTGCATCCCAATATTTGGAATCCAATTTGGGGGTCAAGTCTTGACAACGATGAAGAAAAAATAGTATTTCCTCGTGTTCAAGCAAACTTTCCCTCATACCTTTGATCCCAACTGTAAACGATAACATGTGAGACATCTTGGATGTGGCCAAACTGTCCTCAAAATTCAACTGAAGGATTAGCATCTGTCCAGTCCTGTTAGACATCGAACACCGATAGATGACTAGAAAGTGCATAAGAATGGGCTGTTAACCCGTTTCGTGAATGACATTTCCTGGCTTCTAGAACTTTGTTTTCAGCAAATGGGTGGGATTGAATTACTTGCACATAAACCGTCACGGCCATTACTGCACAAGTCCTGAAACGCAAGGAGCGAAGTTGATTCGAACCAACACCGCTAAAATGATAGCATCCGAGATCGTTCGAGTGTATCCAACCCAGAATCTCGTACCTCGAAACAACTGGCGACACTGCTCGTTTAGATCTTGAACTTTCCGTGATACCGCTACAGTTGCTCGAGTTGATTGGAACGAACACCTTCACCCACGCGTTCTCCGAGCATCTTGGAAACCAAGTCGAACAAGTGGCTGGGGAGGTCCGCTAATGGATGCCTAACAACGAACCGCACAAGCCGAGAAACGAACCAGTCCACACATTGACCATTTTGAATCCGACTTTACGTGAATAGTGCAATTCGAACCCAATGTCAACCTTATTCATCACGATGGCCTAACAACCACAAACGAAAATCCAGCCTCTTCATCATTTACATGATAAGAAAACAAGTACCTCACACAAAGTGACTTGTAATGATGCATGACAAACATTAAATGAAAATTATGAGAAACTTTTCTCAAAAAGGTATATATTTTAACATGTATACTTTTCACATACAATTGAAGATACAATGCTTTTAAGAGGCAAAAAATCTCCACTTTGTGACATGTTTTGAATGTACACAATGCTATACATTTCAAAAAACGTTTTCCATATTAATGAAAAAAATACTCTAGCAGTGATGATAAACTGATAACTTACATGAATTAATCATTTTCGTGGTATTTTCTGTAACTATGCACAAAAACTAACCACACTTCATGTTTTCCATGAATTCATATGAAAATCAACTTCAATAACATCCATGCATAATTAATACTAAGGCCAAATAGCTCGGGGACCCATGAAAAGATAAGTGTGAATCTCATTTTTCCAACACTAGCAAACAAAATCAAAAGGCCCAGTATGTTTCCATGATAGATCCCGACATGAGTGGCTTACCAAGGACGAAAAAAGGTGAATGGCCATCCAAATGATCGACGGTCAAAGACAAAATCTAATGAACGGTTGCCAAGCAAGCCATCCAGAACAAGTATTGCAATTTACGGCATGCGAGGTGAATGATCATCCACTTTTATCGTTGAACGTCAATTGGTCGAAGCCCACAATTTTGATGGGACTTCGGAACTCCAACCACAAGCTTAACAAAACAAGGAACAAACCCCTCCCTTATGTCCAAAAACCGTTATTTTGAGGCATGTAACCTTACAAAAAGTCCGTTTAGTGGTGAAATTTGTTGGTTTCATGCTTGGTTTTTATGTGGGCACCTGCCGAGCCCTATGGTAGCAAGGCTAGGCACATGTGTTTCACATCCGTATTAAGCATCATGGAAGCGAATTCTTAATATATCAAATACTTCAAAATCTTGAATCTCTAAAAATGTACCAAAAACACACAATACCTCGATAACTCCCCAAATTAAACCCTACTCATCAACAATTGTAAAATCATCTAATCCCAAGCATAACGATTTTACAACTTGGTCTTACATAATACTTCCATAGCATTACTGAAGTCACATTCTCCGCACTCTAATGCCTTTATATCTTCTATATACTTTGACCAATTCTTCTTTCATCATTCTCAAGCTTCAACTTGGTATCATCAAATGACAGAACATTAATCACTTTCTCTTTACCAATAAATTGTGGCTAACAAAACTCATCCCTCACGATTACAAAAACTAGCTGAAACCACCATCACCTAGAAGAGATCATTCTCCACCATTTTTCTTTGACACCTCTCTACTCTTAAGAATGTGTTCTATCATGTAACAAAAATAAGTCCACATTGTCATACAAAAACTTACTTGACATTATTTCTTTGTTCCATTCTCTCCTTAATTTTTCATCCTTTATACAAATTGCTTAACCTGACATTGGCAGTCTAGTCAAAACAATCACCATCATCGTAAATCCCTTGAGCATGATAAGCTAGAAACCCATGGTGAAGTCTGACTTTGATAGATGTCCACAACTTATAAGAAGAGCTAAAAGACATTCCAAATTTTTTACTCCTCATCCTCCCTTACATTTATTCTTCTCATTGTTTTATAAACATCGTCTACAAAAGAAAAATCAGTCAGCCTCATTTGCATGTATGATTCTCATCTTTGTATCTTCCATGTCCACATTCCATCATTTCCCAACACTTTGACAACAAGAAACTTTCATCCTTATACCACTATACCTCATTCCTTCGTCATAGTAGCTACATTTGGCATTTTTCCTTTTCATGCATCATGTTCATCATTCTCAAGCCTCCTCGCACATTAAAGCTGATTTTCCTATCATCTTAATTATGACCATCATCTTCTTTGCTTAACATGTCCCCTAACATCATTATATATTATGTACATAGGTTTTTCTCCCATGCCCAATTCATTATTGTCAACGTTGACCAATTTTCATGTTTAAGAGAATTTCTTTCTTTCCATCCTTTCTATCCTTTCTATCCTTTCTATCCTTTCTTTCTTAATAATTTTCCAATTTCCATTATCTTCATCTCTACTATAGTGGCTGAGAATTTAAAAAAGTGTGTTTTATTTTGTGTGGGGGAATGTCGCCATACCCTTGATATCTCCATCATCAACATTAGCGTTGTTGAGAATTACAAGTCTCTTCAACGGGATTCTCCTTGAAAGGGCCTAAAATCCTACAGGGAATCTTCAAAGGTTTGAATTTCATGTCATCACAAGAGAAAGAGTGAGAGAGAGAGAGAGAGAGAGAAAGAGCGAGAGAGAGAGAGAGAGAGAAAGAGAGATAAAGAGAGAGAAAGAGAGAAAAAGAGGGAGAGAGAAAAAAAGAGAGGGAGAGAGGGAAAGAGAGAGAGAGAGGGAGAGAGAGAGAGAGAGAGAGAGAGAGAGAGTGAGTGAGAGAGAGATAGATGAATTCTACTCATGAGTAGTAGATGACCGAAAAGCTACCAGTGGCCTTTAACCTTCCTGGTGACCCTTCATCTTGTCAGATGCCCATTTTTTTACGTGGAGGGTTATGCAACTACCCAGGTCGTTATGCAACCTTGTAAGTGGTTATGCAACCACTCAAGTGGTTATACAACCTCTCAGTTGGTTTGGAACCACCTAAGAGGTTGTGAAACTCCTTGCAACCTCCTAGCCAGAGGGCATCCAAAGGGGAACCTACCTTAAGACTGTTTAAAAGACCATCAAATTAATCATTAATAATGCCTTCAGTTGTCAACATATGCAACTCATCGTCAGGCACTTTAAGGCCTTTCTTTTAAACCTCAAACTGCTGCCTCTAGCACTTGACGTCGTATAGTGTACACCATGCATCTATACTTCGGTTCCTTAGTGATATGACATCTAGGTTTGAACCCTTTTGGTTCAAGCTCATCCAAGTGCTACCTTCAGCACTTCGAGCGCTAGCCACCTTGTATAAAAACAGCACCTACCACTATCACAATTTCGGTTTCTAGACATAACATGAGTCAAATGTGAGGATTTGGATCCATTTATGTACTTTTCAATGTGATGAATGTATATGAGTACAAGGTTATTAGTTTTAAGTGCTAAATCTTATGTCCAAGTTTGTTCAACTGTGTTCTAGCTTTCATGGAAATCCTTACTAATATCAAAAATCTTTTTCTCTTACGCCTAAAAGTGCAACAACAAGAAAGTCTTGAGTAAATAATACAATTATCACTCCATAATATGGCAAGGTGAAACAATATAAAACTCATCATGTTTTGAATCAAGAACAAAGGAAGCCAACATTGTTAACTTGTCAATAGATAATAAGCAATGTGCACATTTGGCACCTTATGGTAACGATCACAATGACGAGTGTGTGCAATGATTCCTTTCATCGTATACATCCCTTCATGAGTAAAATCTCCACCATTAAGAAAATGAAGTCTCCTCAATTATTTCAAACTAAAGCTATGACTTCCCAAAGGAGAAAGATCACCATAAACAAATGTGGACCAAACTTGTCTATATGGTATGAGGGATAAAAGTAAAAAAAGTAAATTCTTAAAAATGTGCAACTTACGTTTCAAACCAAAAACTATAAGCAACATAAAAACATTGAATAACTTTAAAAAAATCACACCCTACTTCGGATTGTCGTGGCATATCGAGGATCCAAATATGCAAATAATACCTACTTTCAACTTACAAGAACGTGAAAATCAACAAAGACAACAAGCACTTCAAAAATATTTCATCAATATCCGTACTATCTGCGACTCCAATGCTTCCCTCAATGGCCATGTTCAAACGCATGTAGTTAGATCTAGTTATGATCAAAAACCTTTATCTTTTGTTTCTCATCATCAAAAACCAAATACAAGAGATATGGTGGGGTAAACTTCCGCATTTGGTGTATTGGTCGTTCATCAAGAAGAATGAAGTACTACTTATGTTGTTTCTCTTCTTTTCTTCTTTTGAGAGGTTTGAAAAATTGTGAAAGCTTATAATAACATTTCTAACGATATTCAACATACCTAATTAGGTTTAGGTAGAGATTTAAGCCACCTTATCATCAGATGTTCAATGTAACAATTATGACATAATGATTTACTAATCCCGTTTTTCATTTCTTTTCTAGTACTCTTGGCATAATAACATTGTAAAACTTTCTCCTTGCTTTTCCTTTACCCACCTCACACCCAAATCTTCTTTCTCCATCAATGGTAACCTCAACTGAGTTAAACTAAGAGTAACCACCAACTTTCTTATTATTTTCCCATTGACCTAAGTTTATCTTGCCACTTTACTTGTTACTAACATCTTAGATAACAGGGATTTTTGTTCTAGGATAATGGTTCACATGTTTTCTTTTTTTTTTCTTCCATCATTCATTTCCACTCAAATAAATTCGTTGATTCTCCAAATCCTTTTTTCTTTTTCACTTTGATGATGGAGATGTTTTTTAGAGGCTGTCAATACTTGAATCCAAATCTTTTACAAATCCTTGAGGTCTTCCCTAAAATGTATCCATCACTCACCATTCGAATTCCTAAAAGATGAAGTAGGAAACTTAATTTAATCAGAATGTATACTTTAGAATAAGTGAAATTGGTCCATTAATAATTATGGTGTCGTTCATTATAAAGATATTTGACATTTTTACGGCCGTTCAAGAAATTTGTGAATTTCATTGTATGTATAACAAAAAGGGAAAATTGGTTACAAATGTATTTAGATTTGTTAGCATGGCTATGCCAAAAATGGTGTATATTGGAGAAAATCGGAGGTTTGGATAGATATTACTTGTCTTATTATTTTGTTCACGCCCGGTTTAGTAAAATACCCTTCTCCTTTAATTTTACCTCCTCTAATTGTTTTTTTTTCAAGTTTTTTTCCTAGTGTATTTGGATGTTAAAGTTCCAACATATGACATTTTCTTCATTTATAACGGTTAAACAATTTAATTTCTTCATAAAAATAGGAAGGAAACTATGAAATTACATACTTATGATCCTCTTGTGAGTACTTTTGCAACTTGTGATCATGTTCAACCACTTGGAAATCTTGAGTTGGTTTTGTGAAAGATCCTTCCTCTTCACTAATGGCTTCTTTTTTTGTTGATAAATGCATTTAATATCATTGGAAATGAACTTAAATAGGTAACTTTTGGGAAACTACATGGATTGTGATGCACTACTAAACATAGTTTATTGTGTTTTCCTAGAGATACTCTGAGTCATGCATAAATACCTAGGTCCACTTCTATTCTACATTCAAGTCTTTGGAATATCCACTTTATGAGTTCCTAAATTCTACATGTGATATTTTTTGTTAGTTTTTAATCATTATTTTTACGTATCTATTGTAATAAAGAGGTATGTTATAGTATAATCTATAGATGTTTTTTCATATGTTTTCTTATAACCTTGAAGCGATGCTATCTATTGTAAATACCTTCCAAGTTAACACGTGGTTTCTTACATGAGTATCAGTTTATGACATAATGTTTCCCATAGTGTGATAACACATGTTCTTTTACAATTTTGAATGTTTTAACTTATAGCCTACATGTGTGGTGTGTGTGTGTGTGTTTATGTGTGTGTGTGTGTGTGTGTGTGTGTGTGTGTGTGTGTGTGTGTGTGTGTGTGTGTGTGTGTGTGTGTGTGTGTGTGTGTGTGTGT